>JAODAL010006809.1:0-130254 GCA_025379985.1 Phyllomedusa bahiana
AAGAATCAACTCCACTGAACCCCCCCCAAGAATAAACCCCCACTGGTGGCCCCAAAGAATAAAACCCACGAGAGCCGCAAGAATCCTCCACTGGGGGGGCCCCCAAGAATCAACCCCACTGGGGGCCCCAAGAATCAACCCCACGGGTGGGCCCCCAAGAATCAACTCCACTGAGAGGCCCCAAGAATCAACCCCACTGGTGGGCCCCAAGAATCAACTCCACTGGTGGGCCCCAAGAATCAACTCCACTGAGAGGCTGCAAGAATCAACTCCATTGGTGGGCTCCAGGAATCAACTTCACTGAGAGGCCACAAGAATCAACCCCACTGTGGGCTTGAAGAATAACCCCATTGATAGGCCCAAGAATCAATCCCATTGCTGGGTGCCCAAGAACCCAAACTCCACTGAGAGGCCCAAAGTAATCAACTCCACTTTTGGCCCAAGAATAAATCCACTGAGAGGACCAAGAATCATCTCACTGCTGGGTTGCAAGAATTAAGCTTTGATTGGTGGCCCAAGAATCAATTCCACTGCTGGGTGCCAAGAATCCACTTTACTGAGAGGCCCAAAGTATCAACTCCACTGGTGGCCCCAAGAATCAACTCCACTGAGAGGAACCAAGAATCATCTTCACTGCTGGGCCTCAAGAATCAGTTTCATTGGTGGGCCCCAAGAATCAACTCCACAGGTGGCTCCAAGAATCCATTTTACTGTGGGGCCCAAAGTATTAATTCCACTGGTGGCCCAAAGAATCAACTCCACTGAGAGGAACCAAGAATCATCTTCACTGGTGGGCCTCAAGAATCAGTTTCATTGGTGGGCCCCAAGAATCAACTCCACAGGTGGCTCCAAGAATCCATTTTACTGAGAGGCCCAAAGTATTAACTCCACTGGTGGCCCCAAGAATCAACTTCACTGAGAGGAACCAAGAATCATCTTTACTGCTGGGCCTCAAGAATCAGTTTCATTGGTGAGCCCCAAGAATCAACTCCACAGGTGGCTCCAAGAATCAACTCCAATGGTGTCCCCCAAAAATAAGCTCCAGTGATGGGTCACAAGAATCAACTCCACTGGTGGGCCCCAAGCACCACAGTCCAACACTATCTAACACATGACCCATTGTGTATTGATGTATGTGCTACATGTGTGGGCTCCTCGTTACCATCTGTTTACCGTTGACCGCCTCCCAATCTTGCTCTTCGGCCTCCTATGCATTTTCTCTGTGTCCCGGACTGAGTAAGTGAGCATTTATTATCTATTTATTTAAGACGTTAACAACTGGGAGGTTTCGAAGTGCTAAATGTTGTCATGTTTGCTCAATACTTTTCCAGTGACACGTTTAAAACCTGTATAACCGCTAATGAAAGGATTGTGGGTAATTACACGGAGGTGTGAAAATGCATGTACATGATCCCACCCTGAAGTCTCCCAGAAATCACTAATGATGACATATGAACAGACAGAATAATTTATAGGGGAAAGATTTCGAGGGAAACATTGCCTGTTTGTACATAGGCTCCCAGTGCCAAGTTTGCATCATTCTGGAAAGCTCAGTGAAGTTACGAATGCTGATCTCATTTCACCTGAGCCTCGAAGACTCATGAAATCCAAAGTGTGGGCCAAGCAACCCTTATGTTTACAGTAATAACCCCCCTTTAATTCATGACTAAGTGTTTGGCACAGCTTGAATGGTTTTTTAGAGGTGAGTTTCTCATTTGGCATAACTCAATAGTGGTATCTCTATGTGATATTATTCTATAGTCCTGCAAGTAAACCTTGTGGTCCTAACTAAGAGGGTTATTGTCACGGAAATGGAACTTGGATCCAGTTGGTCACCACAAGAGATGGCAATAATCATACCAGGGAGCGGAGTCTCCAGTTATCACCAATCCCCCACTGCAAGGCAGGATGGATTTGGGTTGAAAGGGAACCCCTGTGTCACCCCACTGACTGGGGGGGTGACGTGAGTCCCAAAACGAGGTGCAGGAGGGACAGGTGGAGACTATTGAGTACAGGCAATGGGTAGGGAAAGGGACAGGCAGAAGAAGGGTCAGGAATGCAAAGCCAAAGGTCAGAACCGGAATATACGAACATGGGCAATAAGGCACTAATGCAAAGGAAGAATACACCAGCAACTGGCAAAGAGGATAGAGGGAGTGAGCTAGATAAAACCCCATGTGACATGTCATTGGTGCAGGGAAAAAGGATGGCGCTGGCCCTTTAAATCATATAGATCCAGAGTGTGCGCATACTGAGGGGTGACCGTGAGCACTTGTCAGAGACAAGCCAAGGGGATTGAGCGGTAAAGCAGGAAAAAAATCAGTGCAGGCGGGGTGCAGAGTGGGGCTGGATGGGAAAAAAAACGAGCCCGGCACCGTATTGGAAAAAGGTAAAGATGGTGCTGGGTCAGGGGCAGGTGAACATGGGCATGTCTGCAGAGTGGGGCATGGCTTGCCTCCCTGAAGCTTAATTTTACTGAAGCAATACAGCCTAAAAAAGTTAAAAGGGTTTTGCCACGATCTCTTTCATCCCTCCTCACCCAGCTCTTACTCGTTCCAAAGGAGGCATGTGTGTTTTGTTCGAATTGATACATGTGACCCAGCAGGATGACATCCCACCCTGTCCTCTCTGTAGTCAAAGAAAGGTTTTGTTTTTTTAAAGCTTGTGAGTAGCGAGAGGTAAGTTTTTGCTCAGTACAAGGGGGCCCCGTTAAAAAAACCGCAGGAAACCCAAACCTTGGATTTTATTTCTCTTTCAAGGCCAAAACCTCTGAGGTTTTTTTTTTATTTATTTGCACCCGTTTGGGCTAATTACTAAGCTACGAGGACGGAGTAGAATGACAGCACCTGGGGTTTGAACACTCAGAGTTGTGAGGGGGGTGGATGGCGAGAAAGTGCGACAGGGTGAGGAGCTCTCAGCCCTGGGATCCCCCGGAGACGGGGGAAAAATGGGTATAAAAGGAGAGTAAAAAAAAAAGTGCAAAAATTTTTTAAAAATTAAACAATGGTGAAAAAATTTTTTTTTCTTTTCAACTTCCCAGAATATATTCGTGGGATTTAAAGGGGTTTTTCTTTGTGTTTACTACACAAAGGACACCCACTCCCCCCCTCGCTGTGGGGATTCATAGCAGTGATTAGCATATTAGTTATTTTATTATTGGTTAATGGACAATTTTTTGGGGATTGGGGATAAAAATTGTTTTTTGTTGTTGGATAAGTAGGGGGGGTGGCTCCACCTACATGGGGGGATGTTGCTCTCTCTCTCTCCTTAATCAATAATAAAATTTTTGGTCAGGCACCCAGGTAACCATAGAAACCTGGTTGCCTGACCCTTATCGCAAGACAGTGTATTTAGAAAAAGTCTTCAAACCTGTCC
Source organism: Phyllomedusa bahiana (assembly GCA_025379985.1). Lineage (NCBI taxonomy): Eukaryota > Metazoa > Chordata > Amphibia > Anura > Hylidae > Phyllomedusa > Phyllomedusa bahiana. The sequence continues at coordinate 3,376 of JAODAL010006809.1, forward strand.
CCCTTTTTGTTTTAAAGCAAAATTTTTGTAGTGAGAAAACCCCTTTAAGCCCCCCATACACATTAGCGAAAAGTTGTCCAAACCTGCAGATTTCAACAGGACTGGGTGACCATTTCATGTGTATGTGGATCTCCTGACTTTTGATCAAATGTTGAGTTTCAATGCTCAATCCCTTTGATCTTCTCAGTCAAGGCATGCTTCTATATGATAAAGAAAAGATGGAGCTTTGGATGATCCTCAAACTTTTTTATCATCCATTTAAAATTAGCGGACTATGCGGCAAGCAGTACGAGTCAGCAGTACACTTGGTCTCACACATGTTTCAGGTCACTTCCGGACTCTATGATCAAGGGACCTGAAAACTAAAAAGGGGACTCTGGTTGCTATGGGAAGCAAAGACTTTCTTATTGCCAGCTTTTTCATACATAAGGCCCATTCTGCCCTGATGACAAACTTAAGATGAATGCATTATTGGGCTAGGGAGAAAGCTGGTCATTTTGCTGCATGGTCCACTATTTAGGCCACTCTGACCATGTTGTTAGGAGGTGTTGGGAGCAGTGAGGGTGCAAAAACATGGTGAAGAGGCTCCAGACAGCCCAGAAAAACCAACAGTAGAAAGAATTGTAAGATCCACCAACAAGCGTAAAAAGTTTTTTGGGGGTCATCCCAGGGCAGGGGGACAAATACCGGTCGATTTATCTTGTTCTAGTGCCGTGCACAGGGCCCGCCGGGGATGATTTTTCCACGGTTGCGGAGAAAAGCCCCCCCCCCTTTACATTGCGATGTTCAAAAAAACTGTCCAAAAACCCGGATGGAAGAATGAACATGACAAGTGTTTGGGCGCCCCAGCGGCAGGGGTTTTCCTAGGGCCCGGTGTGTTAGTTTGCGGCCGGTTTTTCAGACGGCTTGCAAAACTGCAAACCGTCTGAAAAACTGCCTGCAAACGGGTGCCGTGGGGACATGCCCTTACAGTTCCTTGTCCACATCCAGACACAGGTGGCCCCTTCATTGCACACCCCTGTCTGAACTTGGATCATTTCCAGGCACCTTAGGGTATGTTTACACGGCTTATTTCCGCACGTATTTGCGTGTGTATATCCCCGTTTTCATTTTTATATGGGGAAAAAATGCGCGCCGAATTACGGTATTTCATAGCTCTCATAGAGAGCGGGAATTATGTGTCACCCCCCCCTCGTTTTTGTACGCCAGGGGAGAATTGACATGTTAATTGTCTTTTGGGGCCGGGCCTGGCGACCCCCCCCGTCTTTGGAATTACCGTGATCACGCGTGTTTCAAAACACCGCGCCCGTGTAAATACCCTTACAAAAGGGGAATTTTGTTTACGGTCCCAAATTGCAAGACCTGCCATGAAGGGGCCTTTCGGGGCCTTCATTTGCACTGATGTCTTGAGCAAAAAACACCTGGACTGCCATAGACTGGAACAATAGACTCGCAACAAATCCATGTTCTGTCTCAGATACAATAATGGTCAAGTTTGAGTATGGAGGCCTCGTGGTGAGTCCTTCAATCCTGTCTGTGCTGTGAAGCGACACATTGCCCCAACTGCTCTTGTGATCAGGGGTGTAGCTACAGGGGGTGCAGCGGTAGTAGTCGCTACCGGGCCCAGCAGGCTGAGGGGGCCCAAAAGCCCTCCTGCCACATAAAGAGATACCAGCATTGTAAATGGTGCATGGTAACTGGGGGGCCCCATTCCCCTTTTCGCACCAGGGGCCCCAAAAGCTTAAATTAGCCCCTGCTTGTGATTTATCTGGAAGTTATTTTTAAAATTTACAGTTAGTCACCGCTAAAATTTATTAGGAAAAAGAACTTCAGTAATAAATTGCAGGAGTCCTGCGGCCTCATGTGTCGCCTCTCACGGCTTCCAATTGGCATTTTTCGGCAGGATAATGTTAACCTGCAAACAGCAAGGGCTTTCCAGGAATGGTCACAAAAATTGGGAAAGGGGTATTCCAGCACTGACTGATAAAATCTAAAAAATGTTATTCCAAAAGATTAAAATCCGTGGCTGCCATCTGATGCGTTTCGAGGAGATACCTTTTGCTTCTAGAATGGCACAACTCAAAATGAGAGCACAATAAGAACAAATCCCTGACCTGGAACCAACACCCGGGATGATTGACAAGTAACAAAACCCGTGGTGAGACTTTTTAAAGAAAAAAGGGAAAAAAAGCGTTAAGAAAGAACCAGGTATAATGGTGCATATTTGGTGGGACTGCCAGGCCCTGTGGGGTTTCTGCAATGTCATCTATAAAGTGATTCAGGAGCTCACTGGTATCCTGTTCCTAAATCACCAGAGGCGGCCTTGCTTTTTATGTTCGACCCAGCGAACCCGGTTTATAAAAAAGACTACCATCCCTGGGCACTGGAAATCCTCCGAGCCTCCAACTATTGAGGAGTGGTTCGGTGAAATTTCCAACACTTATCATATGGAAGAAATGATGGCTTCCTCTAAGGACCAAATGCTGCAGTTACGCAGGTCGTGGTCTCCTGGCTCTCCTTCCAAAATTCACCTTTATTTCGCAGCCCGAGATAATTATACTGAGTATTGCCCCCCACCCCACCTTCCCCTCTCTCCCTAAACCCCCTCCTCCTCCCAAGGTTTGAGGTTTTTTTTCTCTCATAAAAACATTAGCACTCTCTTTTCTTGATAATACCAGACTGTATCTGTATATTTATGTTGGGCCTATGGGTCTATGACAATTACTTGCTTTTCATGTTACATTAACCATGTTGAGTCATGTTTTTTTTTTAATTTCTATTAGGTCTTCAGTTCGACCTTATTGCAATCTGACTTGTTCACATTCCTAGTTCTTAGTGTTTTCTTATATGGAATATTAATTTCCTACATATTCCTTTTGTACTTTGGGTTAATTTAAATGTTATTTTATTGGACCTTCCCAGTCCTAAGTTTTGGATTATTCTGTTTTGTACATTATTCTTATTCTTTAGCCCCCTTAGGCCATGTTCACACGGCTTATTCTGGGACGTAATTCAGTCCGTAATTACGCGCCAGAGTGCGCCAATTACGGGCTGAATCCGTCCCAGTAACTACGGTAATGCATTGTTCTCTAATAATATGCATTCGTTCCTCTCCCTGTCGGGGAAAAGCCCAGGGGGGGAGATAATTACTGTCACTTTCTAGCGGGTATACGCGCGCTAGCAATGACTGTCTATGGGGCCCGTGAAATGCCCGGGCCCCCCCCTCCCAGCCCCCACGGCGTAATTGCGGGGCGGAATTACGCCCGCATTAAGCCGTGGAACATTGCCTTAAGGAACGCCTAAAAATTTAATGACCCGAACATTTTTTTGTTTTTGCTCCTTGCATTTCAACAGTTGTAAATTTTTTTTTTTTTTCAATGACGCAGCTGTATGAGGCCTCGTTTTATTCGAGATGAGTTGTACTTTATGGGGGAATAGTTTAAGTTTACTTATAAATAATTGCAGAATTTAAAAAAAAAAAAATTACATTTTTTTTTTTACACCATTCACATTTCACACTTAATAACTTGTTAGATTAATTCTACAGGTTTTTACGGTCGTGTGGATGCCTAATATGTATAGGGTTTTTTTTTGTGTGTGTATCATGTATGCACAATTATTTTTTATTAAATATTTATTTTTATTTTATTATTTATTTTTTTATTTCTTTTTTTTACACTTTTTATCTTTTTTACTTGAAGGGAGAACTGTTACTTTTTTTTTTTTTTACACTTGGTAATTCGTATATGCTAATACATTATAATCTGTGTCAGTCTGACAAAGGCAGTGATCAGGACAGCACACAGGCTGGCCTGATCACTAACTTGTTACACAGACAGTCCTGGGGCTACTCTACGTCCCCAGGGCTGACTGTGCAGCCGTTCCCCGGGCTCTGTTCGGTCACCGGGTGTTCCGATCACCCGACAGAGCAGGGGAACCCTTTGATTGCGCTGCGGTGACGAACTGCGGCAATCAGAGGGTTAAAGCAGTTCCCCCGCCCACTCCCCGGTGCTCGCAGGAGCTGCGCTGGGAACAGGGCAAACTCCGATGTCTGCAGCAACATCAAAAGATGTCGCTGCAGACGAATGATCTGAAATGTCCGATGTCAAAAGACGGTGGGCGGTCGTTAAGGAGTTAATAAAGTGTTTTTGAATTCCGAAAAACATACTTAAGTTAATGTCAATCTACAACATTTGGTCGCTATAGAAAAATGTAACAAATTAAACCAATAATATAGAGCAACAACACAGTGTGCATGAAAAAAAGAAAAAAAAACAACAATCTAGAGCAACAACAGTGTACATACAAAACAACAAAAAGAAAAAAACATACGCACTGCTTTGTTGCTCTATATTGTTGTATTTTCTTTTTTGTCATTGTGAATTTGCATTAACCTAAGTATGTTTTTGATAGGAAATACTTTTGTGGGATAGAATCAGAAAAATATTCTTGACCTGGAATCACATAATGCCGATAATGTGGTGATTATTACTTTTGTGATCTTTTTAGTTGCTCTTTTTCCTCTTTTCATGCGTTACTTGTCAATCATCCCGCTTGTTGGTTGGTCAGAGGTCATGGATTTGTTCTTATTGTGCTCTCATTTTGAGTTGTGCCATTCTATGAGTAAGAGGTATCTCCTCGAAACGCGTCAGAAGGCAGCCATAAATTTTAACGTTTTGAAATAAAGTTTTTTTGATTTTATCAGTGAGTGCTGGAATACAACTTTCCCAATTTTTGTGACCATTTGTGAATCTTAGTCCGCTGGATTTTTTCCATGCACCAATGATCCGAGTTACATGAGGACCTTGCATCTCATCTCGTTTCTCTTATGGTGCGCAAAAAAGAAAAATACCTTCTTTGTTTTATAAGAATGTCTCCTCCAAACTGCAGCACTTCCTTGGCCTAGCTGCTCCCTAAATTTATGGATAATTGAGTATTTATAGGACCAGTGTCATGGGTGGTCTCGCAGTCCTCACGTCGGGTCACGGTCGGAACCATACCTGCTTGATAGTGTCCCTGCTGGGTGTGGGTGGTTCTGTATTCCACACGGCGGGCCGTGAGCACACTCGTGTTTCCGGCTGATACTCACCTCTCGACGCTCCTGCTTCCCTGCGTGCCCTGCTGACGCACATGCCTCCGCTTCCTGCACTTCCCTGCCGCATCTATAGTGCCCTTTGCCTTAAAGGGGTTTTGCCACGAACAAATTGACATGTGAAGCTTGAAAATTAAATAATAAACATTTTCACCCTTCTTCATTATTAAAAATTCTGCACCGTTTTTGTTTAAGCTGCTCCTTTAGTGATCCATTGTTTACAACTCGTCTCCAGGGGATACGACCAGGGCTGAGAGCTCCTCAGTCCTGGTCGCACATGCTCAGACATCACCTCTCCTCTCAGGCAGCTACTGAGTGTTCAAACCCCAGGTGCTGTCACTCTACTCCCGTCCTCTGTGCTCCTTAGTAATTAGTCAAACAGTGCAAATAAATTAAAAAAAGAAACCTCAATGAGGTCTGTGCATTGATTAAAGAGAAAAAAAAAATCCACAGCTTTGGTTCCCGCAGGGATTTGAACTGAGGAGCCTTGTGCCTGGAGGCAAAAGTTTTTACCTCTGAGCTACATTGTAGCTGCTCACAGCTCTTGACATAAACAGACCTTTCTTTGTCTAGGGAGAGGAAAGGCCTGGTGATGTCATCCTGCTGGGTCACATGATATTCCGTTTAAACAAATCACACACGCCCCCTTCTGAGCACACAGAGCTGAAGAGCTGGATACAGGACGTATGAAAGGAGATCATGGCAAAACCCCTATAAGAGAAAGCGTTTAAAGTGTTCCTGATCTGCTGTGTATCTGACCCTCTGACTTGTCCACTGACCACATTTGTCTGCCACCTGATCTGTCTGCTATTCCCTGACCACGAGTTTGCCTGGCGATTCTGTACTTCGCTGCACCATGGCTGCCACTGCAAGCAAGTTGCGTTAGGAGTAGTTACCTTGTAGTCAACTGGGAGACTACTTAGACTCCGCTCCATGGCGTGGCTTACACCACCACTTATGGTAGTCCAGAAGATCCACACTCTCTACCCAGTTTGGGTGGCATCTTTAGTAACCTGAGTGTGCAGGATCTACAGGTCCAACTGGGACGTCTGTGCTGCAGTACACTATACAAAACCTGTATGCCTCCATGCCCAACCGTGTCTCATCTTGTATCCTGGCTAGTGGTGGCCACCAGGGCACTAGAGCCTCTGCTCAGTTGTACAGTTTTCTCCAATAATGTATCCTTTTGCTTTAATATTGTAATAATCTTCTTTCATCATCATTATAGTCATAGCAAAAGCTTCATTCAAGTCCTATAACTCCTTCTTCTTCTAGGTGGTTATCAGAGAAAAGGGCCTCCCTCTGTCACCTATGGGCACCCCTGCGAGGTGATCGCGCCCATGGTTGCTATATCAGTTGGAGGCCAAATAATGGCCTCTGGGTCTGTTATATACAGGAGCCGATTAGAGTCTAATAAGCTGCCTGTCACATACAGTATTATACCTAGCAATACAGTAGTGTAGTAGACATATAGAGCTAAAACAGCTCTGGAAAAAATTAAGAGACCAATGCAAAATTTTCAGTTTCTGATTTTTCTCTTCAATGGTAAATTTTTGGAGAAAAATGTACATTGCTATTTTATTATATAAACTGCTGACAACATGTCTCTGAAATTAAATGCAAAAAATGTTGTATTTATTTGCAGTGAATGTAAAATCTTAAAATAATAAAAAAGAAGCAGCAGAGCTGTCAGACCTCAAATAATGCAAAGAAAACAAGTTCATATTTCTTTAGAAACAATAAGACTCATGTTTTAAGTCAGGAAGAGTTCAGAAATCAATATTTGGTGGAATAACCATGATTTTTCCATTCAAATTCCTTTTCGCCTATTTCTAGCCCTTGTTTTGCCATCCAGCTTGTCCTATTGAAAGAGGATTGTGAAGACCACAGCAGGGTTTTTTTATACTTTCCTTCATTAAATAAGATTTGGTTCAGGTGATCACCTCATCAGAAGCAGATTAAGTAGAATGAGGTGGACTTTGGTTGGAATTCAACTGACACTGGAATGGAGTGGATGTCAGAAATGTAGAGATGCGGATTCTTAGAAAACTGTGCAGTGGTCTCTTAATTTTTTCCAGAGCTCTATATGTCTTAATGGTACATGTGACCTACACTGTCATTGATGTACTTCTTAACCAATAGAAACAGACTTGTTCTTTTAAATTTGTATGCTTTTCCCGGTTCTGACGGTAACACTACTTCTGAGGAAGCACCGGGGTCGACATGAAACGCTTCAAGTGAAGTGTTCTTTTCATTTGATTTTAGCAGTGTGAAGGTTAACACTTCTTTACATTTTTAAAAAAAAATAAAATACTTTTATTTTAAAACACCATCTTGTTGCCTCATCAAGGTTTCTTCTGCTACGAGGGCCGGGTCCATTTTATATCTTCTTGCTTCTGATACGCATATCCATCACTGCCGGAGCGGCTTTGGAGTCGGTGACCTGCGGCTGCCGTGTGACAGGCTCGGACGGAGAGCCCTATAAGCGCTTACGAGAGTTGTGCCTCTACACTAGTAGCACATCTCTGCAAGGTGAACATAACTGTCACTTATCATATTGTAATGTCATTCATAACGTACTTTCACCATTGTGCGCCCCTCTGTTTTTTTGCTCTTCTTTCCTCTGTCGAACACCAAGTAGATACATCTAATAGAGTAAGTGACATACCATACATGTGTGACACCGTCGCTGATGCATTTCGAACACCAAGTAGATACTTCTAATAGAGTATGAGACATACCATACGTGCATGAGAATGTCTGACACGTTTCGAACACCAAGTAGATACATCTAATAGAGTACAAGACATACCATACGTGCATGAGAACGTTGCTGACGTGTTTCGAACACCAAGTAGATACATCTAATAGAGTACATGACATACCATATGTGCATGAGAACATCGCTGACGCGTTTCGAACACCAAGTAGATTCTTCTAATAGAGTACGAGACATACCATACATGCATGAGAATGCCGCTGATGCATTTCGAACACCAAGTAGATACATCTAATAGAGTAAGTGACATACCATACGTGCATGAGAACATCGCTGACGCGTTTCGAACACCAGGTAGATACATATAATAGAGTACATGACATACCATACGTGCATGAGAACGTCTCTAACGCGTTTCGAACACTAAGTAGATACATCTAGTAGAGTACGAGACATACCATACGTGCATGAGAACGTTGCTGATGCGTTTCAAACACAAAGTAGATACATCTAATACAGTACGAGACACACCATAGTCGCATGAGAACATCGCTGATGCGTTTCGAACACCAAGTAGATATTTGTAATAGAGTATGTGACATTGAAAAAGAAAAAGAAGAAACGCGTAAAGTATAATCTGTATGTTTTGTTTTTAATTTTGTGAGAGTAAAATCTTGCATTTTTAAGAATAAATACTTTTTTAATGTAAAAGCCTCTAGCTCGGGCTTTTTATCCTGCACGTGCGCCGGGTCCATTTTTTCTTTTTCATTGGCGTCTTTCTCCCACCGGACATCGGAGCGGAGCATTAGTGACCTGCGGCTGCCGGACTAAGGGCTACGGTATATAATTTGCCCTGCAAGCCCATATGAGTGTTGTGCCTCTATATTATAAGCGCAACACCCCAAGGTGAGAATCCAACTGTATTCAATACCTAAATTTGTTATAACAGTATAACACTATTGTGCGCCCCCTCTTTTTTCCTCTTTTTGCAAGAGCATGTGACATACCATACGTGCATGAGAACGCTGCTGATGCATTTCAAACACAAGGTAGATACATCTAATAGAGTACGAGACATACTATATGTGCATGAGAACGTCGCTGACGCGTTTCAAACACCGAGTAGCTACATCTAATAGCCCAGCAGGTCTAGGCACTAGTCGATCTCGTGCTGATACGACTAACTGTTCAAGGGTTAATGTATTTTCTAACTGTGTCCTACGCTTAAATTCAGCGAGCAAAAGTCGATATCGAGCCATTTTCACAATCCCAAGACTCTGGGACAATAAAGACCTTTAATGTAGAAATCCTCGCTGCAGCCGGCCAGACCCATGCTGATTTTATGTAGCAAATAAAGAATTACATTTCACAGTGGATTTGGAAGAAAGTCGTCCATTCAGATGAGCTGAATGTTTACTATCACAGCAGATGGTACGGCCGTGCTCCCGTAATTGGCTGTTTTCCAGATGACATCATCGCCACAATCAGAGCCGGGGATCAGCGCGAGGATACCTGCGATGACATCATCGGGAGGGCTTCCAAGCATAATAGACGGCGGCCTCCAACTTTTGCGCTTAAGAGATTAAAACAAAAACAAGCCGAGACTTCAAATACATAAACCACACATTAACACCTTGATCCGAGCGAAGCGCAGGTTTTCGGGATCTTTGTTTGGGTAAGGCTGGCGCTCCGTGAAATTCATTTCATCTGATGTCTTTGTGGGAACGTAAATGAAAATTGCAAAGCTATTAATTTAGTGCACGTGTGCGTCTCAGGCTTTCCGTACATTATAGGGTTTGATTTCACATGAGGTCTGTATAATCGGGGATGTAGCAGAGCTGAGTTTGTTACAAAGTGGAGTTCCACTATCGAAAAGCGGACGCTACAGGGGTCTGTAGTGATAGCGCATTGTTGGGAGAAAATCCAAGGTGTAAGGGGCTGTTCAGATGGCGTTTTATACCACGTCATTGCAGCCAATTAGTGGCTTTAAAGGGGTTGTCTCACTAAATTGATTCATCTTACTTCAGTCCTGTTTTCTTGGTTTCATTTTGAATTCAGGGGTGTGTTTACTGGCTACTACTAGGCTGCAGTAGAAGCCAGGTCTGTAGCTATAGCAACCAGTGCTGGCAGTCTATCAGGATAGATCAAACAGGTCTGTAGCTATAGCGACCTGAGGAGCTGATGCTGCCCATAGAAGAGGGGATATCTCGGAATAGGTAGGACACTGTTAATGGACACATATTGCAAAGTGACTTGTTTTTGCAAGATCTTTAACATAAAAAACAATCCTTGTAGTGAGACAACCCCTTTAAGGGTATGTACACACGTCGGATTTGCGGGGCGTACTTCAGCATGTAATTGCGCTGCAATACACCCAAAGTAGTACAGTGGGTAAAGAAAATATTCAGACACCTTTACATTTTTCACTCTTTGTTTTATTGCAAACACTTGGTAAGATCAAAAAAGTTCATTTTACGCTCATTAAAGGGGTTGTCTCACTACATTGATTTATCTCACTTCAGTCCTGTTTTCTTGGTTTCATTTTGAATTCAGGGGCGTGTTTACTGGCTTCCACTAGGCTGCAGTAGAAGCCAGGTCTGTAGCTATAGCAACCAGTGCTGGCAGCCTATCGGGAGAGATCAAACAGGTCTGTAGCTATAGCAACTAGCACTGTCAGCCTATCGGGAGAAATCAAACAGGTCTGTAGCTATAGCAACCAGTGCTGGCAGCCTATCGGGAGAGATCAAACAGGTCTGTAGCTATAGCAACCAGCGCTGGCAGCCTATCAGGAGAGAGTAAACAGGTTTGTAGCTATAGCGACCTGAGGAGCTGATGCAGCCCATACAAGAGGGGATTTCTAGGAATAGGTAGGACACTGTTAATGGACACATATTGCAAAGTGACTTGATTTTGTAAGATCTTTAACATAAAAAGCAGCAATCCTTTGGGAATTTAAAGACCCCCCCTTTTAATGTACCATATGCACCCCATCCGAAAAAAAAAAGAAACAAAAAGGGTAGATTTTTTTTTGCAAATGTATTAAAACAAAAAAATCCCGGGAAAATTCACATGGTCATAATATTAGCCCCTTTTTGCGGGTGCCCTTCATATTTAAACTCATTTTTGGGGTTCCTTTTCCCCCTTCCCTGTTTCCTCCTTGAGAGGGTTTTAAACTCCCTTCCCATTGGAGTTCACCCGTATTTTTTCAGTTACCCGGACAGATCGTAAGGGTTTAAACACCCAAAACTTAATAGTGGGTTGTATCGGGAAAAAAATTTTTAAAAAAGCCTCAAAACCCTAATAATAAGTCCAGAAGGAAACTCCATTTTTTTGAGGGAAACCGCTGAACTATTTAAAATTAATTTTAAAAAAAATAAGTGCAATCAAAAAAAGAACCAACTGGCCGGATTAATCAAAGCGTTCCAACCCCCCAATTTAAAATAGCATAAAAATTTTTCGCCACTAAAAAAAAAGAAATGTTTTATACCAGGAAACGCCCCCCTTCCCCAAGGTGGCAGTAGAGGGTTATTTTTTGTTTTAAAGAAAGGGAGAAAAAAGGGGAAAGCTCTAAAAAACCCCCAACCCCAAAGGGGTCGGGAAAGGGCCCCTTAGCGACCCAAAAAAGACCACCCCCACTCTGCCCTTTTAATTTTTAAAAATGTGCCCCAAAAACGTCTGGTAAAACCTCGCTCTAAACCTCCCCCATACGTTGTAATTTAAAGGGCCCCCCTCTTTGACCATTCTTCAGAGAAAGGGGGAGTGCCAAAAGCCATTTCAAAGGGTTTCAATGTTTTGGGCCACCCACTCATAGGAATATAAAACCAGACTCCCCCCCCCAATTTGACCCCCATGCCCAAAAAAAAAAAAAAATTTCATATATAATAAAGGGACTGCCGGTAAAATTTGGGTAAGAGACTCCAAAATGGTCCCCATAATTTTCGACCCACTTTTTTTTCCAAAAAAAGGCCCTGGGGGCTTCAAAACCCCCCACCAGATATGCAGCAAAAAAACCCGTCTCTTTGTTAATTTCCCCCAGAAAAGGTCGGGAACAGTCGGTTTAGTTTGGGTTTTGTGGGTTTTTTTTGGGACTCTGTCCCAAAGCGTAAAAAAAACCATTTTGGGAAATTTTAAATTTTTGTTTCCCTTAAAAGAAAACCGAAGCCTTATTGGACAGAACACAAGGCTTTTAAAACCAGCCCTCCTCAAAAAAAGGTTTCCTCCAGTTTCCCTTTTCCCCCAAACCCTAATTCTGGAAAAGGGGGGACGGGGTTTTAAAATTGCTTTCTCCGTATCATTTAAAACTAAAAATGGAGTTTAAAATGAAATGGGGCTGCGGCCCGGGGAAATGAAAGGGAGGCTTCAAAACGGGTTTTGGGGCTGGGGAAAGAAAATCCAGCCTAGTTTTTATTAGCCTCAAAATGGGGGGGTCCTCAGCTGCAAGTATTTTGAAACCCAAAGATTTTTCCCGGGGTGCGATATAAAAGCCGAGACACAGTCTTCAAAACGACTTAAAGGGACAGTGGGGACAATAAAGTCTCCCATGGCAGGTATTTTTCCCCGGCCCCACCCCCTCAGAAATTTCAAAAAGCATGCGGGGGAGGATAGGGGTTTCCCCCGGGAACCCCCCGAATTAAAAAATAAAGGGCCCCCCGGGGAATAAAGATTAAAATTGCCTCCAAAAAAAAGTCGGAAAATATTGAGAGCGAAACCCCCGTGTGATAAAAGGGGAAAGGCCCGGAAACCCCAAAAGGGCCAGAAAAAAAGGGGAGGACCCAAGGGTAAGGAGAATAGTGGTCCCCCCACAGAGTCGTTCCTCAATTTGGGTACCCAAAAAGCTTTAAAGGTAGGGGAAAAGGGAAACCCCAGTCAAAAAACTCTCCCAGCATTTGCACAATATAAAAAGGGGATTTTCCGGGTTGGGGAGACCCCACCCCCGCCCCTCTCCTTCTTTCAAATTTAAAAGGACACCCCAAACTTTTCCCGTGGTTTCTTTTTGGGCCCCAAAAACCAAATTGCCTCAGAAAATTTTCTTCACTTTGGGAGGAAGAAAAAAAATTGGGGAACAAAAAACCCCGGGACTTTCCTGAAAAAAAATACGGGAGCCTACCCGAATTTTCCTCTTTAAAAATATTTACCCTTTCCTTTCCGGGGAAGAAGTCTTTTTTTTTTTTCCAATTTTGGCCCCTAAAATTTTTTTTTAAAAATCCTAAAAAATTGGGGGGCAAAGTTTAAGTCAAAAATTTTGATGAAGGGCCTAGGGATTTTTTACTCCTAGAAAAAGGGGAAAGAGTCTTTTAAACCAAACTAAAAGGAAAATGTTTTTTGCAATTTCCCCAAAACTACCGGGGAAAATTAGAGAGATTTTTTGGGGCCCAAATTCTTTTTGGAGAAATTTAAACCTTGAAATTACTAAGTATGCCAAAGGTATTCAAAGGGTTTCTTCAAGGCCCGGCAAGAGGGGGCCCGGGGCCCGTAACATATACAAAAAAATAAACCCCGCTTAACCGGGGCGCATTTTTGCCCCTCCCCACCGATCCAAAAAAACCCCCGAAACCCCTGTCAAAAACCCCAAAAATTTGGGTTTGGGAAATTGGAACCCCCAAATAGAGCCCAAAACATAGGGGAAAGTGGGACAAGGGCAACCCCCTTTTCCAGTCCCATTACTGATATTAAAAAGGGCTTGGAGAGCGCCCCCATTTTTTTCTGTTTTGGGCCCCCAAAGGGGAGTGAAAAAAGAGCAAAATTTTCGGGAAAATAAGGGGGCCAAGAACCCCGCGTTTTAAAAAAGGGGGGCGGACCCCCCAAAAAGTCCCCAACCCCACCCTGTAAAAACCCCTTTTCCCCCCCCGCACCCAAAATAAAGAGAAGCATAAGGGCAAAAACAAACCCCCCCGGGCAAAAATGAAAATGGGAAAACCCTTTCCCTTCAGGGGGTTTTTCTCACGCCCCCCCCCCTCCCATCACAAAAACCCCCCCCTGACCCAAATGTATCAAACCCGGGAAAAATAGAAATTCAACCCGGCGTAGCGAGTAGCTTTGCGAATACTTGGCGTAAAAATTTTAATTAAAGAGATGGGTCTGTAACTGGTCGGGAAAAGGGGGAAACCCCTTCCCCCAGGTTTTTTCAAATCATAAAAAAAGTGCCTGTGAGAAAAAAGGGGGGGAAAGGGTTGGGGAAAAGTGACACTAAATTAAAAAGAACCCAAAAAGGGGGGGTTAACAAAAATTTTTCTCAAAGGATCTTAAAAAAATTTGGTTTGGGGAAAGGCCCTTTGGGGGCCGGGGCCCTCTTTCCTTTGCTGGCATGGGTTGATATGGCCGGGGATAGTTCAAATTTAAAAGTAAAAGGGGATTTCCAATGATTTAAAGCCTTTCACCCCAAGCTCAGGGGGGGTTTGTCATGGAGAAAAAAATGGGTCCAAAGCTTTTGGGGGGGGTCGGGCTCCCTTGAAAACCCTTTAAATTAAAAACGAAGAAAAAATTTAATAGGGGTCCTTTTTAATAGCAAATGAAACTACCCCGGGGGACCTAAAGAGGTGAGGTGGAAAAACCTTTCCCCCCCCTGTCTATTTTTAAAATAGCGGGGACATCAGAGAGGCCCTTTTCCTTGTCTAAAAAGGGGGGCCCTAGCGACACCCCCTGCCCCCGGTCAATTGCTTCCAAAAACTTTCCAACACGAACCCCCCAAAAATTCGGGTCTATAACGGGAGTTTTTTTGTCCAAAAAAGTTAAAGGGAACCCTAAAGTTTTGGTATGAATTTACGTCCCAGAGGCCCTGATTTCTGCTAGGAATTTTTAAAAGTGCCGTCTCAAAATTTCCGAAAAATTCGCATAAGAAAGGGGCCGACAGCCCTGCCGACGCTTCCCCCTTTTTTAAACCCCTAAACCCAAATGTTTGATCAAAACCCCCGGGGGTTTTTACGCCCCTTAAAACCCGCCCCCCCCAATTTTAAAAACGAGGGGGGGTTTGGAGCCCGGAAAAAATGGTCACTGAGGAACTGCCCCCAATTGTTCGTCTAAGATCACAAGGCAAAACCAGGGGTCGTTCAAAACAATGACTCTTTAAAGGGGGCGCCGGTAAATTTTCTTGTCCCCCCAAACTCGGGGCCCGGAGCCCCTTAAAAACCCACTTTTGAACTGGACCCTGGCCCTGAAAAAAAAAAAATTTTTTATGGGATGGACAAACTCAAAAACATGGGAAGGAGAAAAGGTTGGAGGAAAGGGTATAGTCTAACCTGCTAAAACTTGATTGGATTTGAAAAAAAAAGGTTTATAACCCCCGGGTTACCCCCGGGGGGGAAAGGGGGAAACCCCGGGGGGCATCTAAGAGCTGCATGTTAAGAGAGTTTTTTTTTTAATTTTGTTCATTTTTTTTTAGAGGAACAGAGGAGTGTCCCCCGGGGAAAAGGGGCCCAAAAATCAGGATCCAATCCCACATTAAAAAACCCCTCCCAAAAGAGGTTTTTGGGCCCCTTGGGCCTTAAGAAATTTAAAGCTCGTTGGGGTTTGCCGCGAGAAAAAAAATTGGTTGGCCTAAATTGGGGGGCATAAATATCACCCTATGGTAAAACCTCGTCCCAGCAAACCCCCCCTCCATTTAAAACCAAAAATGTATCGGGAAATTAAAAGGGTCAGCTTTGTTTAATCTATCAAAATGAAAACCGGGAGTTTTTTTTATAAAAAAAAAAATTGCCCCCCCCCCCTTTTAAACTTACCCATAGGGTTTTATCTAGGAAACCCAAAGGGGGAAAATTTAATTTATTCTTTTTTACTGCTCCCACTGTCCCGAAAATTTAAGGGGTGTTTATTTTGGAGACAAAAAAAATTTTGGGTGTGGTGTTATGCATTTGTTTTAAAAAATTTGGGGGCCCTTCCCTCCCGGGAAAAATTAAACCCCTTAACTTTAAAGGGGATGAGTTTTTTGAAGAAAAACCCCATTTTGACATAAAAAGGATAAAGCAAAAGATAAAATTTGGGTTGGCTTCCCAAACTCTTGCACCCCTTTCCAGAAAAAAACTGGGGAAGGGAAAAATTTTCCAAAAATTGAACCAAATGTAAAAAGGGGCCCCATATGAACAAGCCAAATTTAGCAAAATCTTTTCCAAAACAAAACTTTTTCGCAGTTTTATTTCAACTCCCAATACACGGGCAAAAAGGGGCCCGTTTTGTACCTAGGGGGGGGGGTAAATAAAAAAAAACCCTGTCCCAAAAAAGGGGGTTTTTCTACCCAAAAATTAGAGCACAGGGGGCCTCCGGGGAAAAATTCCCCTGTTTCAAAAAAGGTTTAATTATACAAAAAGCTTTTTGGCCTATCAAAGAAACCGCTGAAAAGAAAAAAACCTTATACCTTTATACCAGAAAACAAACAAAACCGCCTCTATGAGGTTTAAAAAAACCTGGGGGGGAAAATAGAGGGAAAAATTATTAACAACCCCTGGGAGCAAAACCCAAAGGCCCAACAAACCCTCCTAGTAGGGGAGCAGCAAGGGGAAAAGCGCATTGCAAAACAAAAGGGCACATTATGAAAACATTATATTAATGTTTTTCAACGCCCTTGTAGTATCCCAATCAATCCCCCCCTCGAGTCCCCCAAAAAACAGAACCGTTGAAGCTTTCGAAAAAAACGCGGGCTTTTTAGGAGAAAGGCCTTTCCCTCCCCCCCCCTGTCGAGATGGGGGCCCGGCTCCGAGGGTTTCAGGGTCATGCCCCCCGGAATATGCGTCCCCCAAATTTCGGGAAAAGCGAGACAGAGGGAAAGCTTAAAAGGGCCATCAAAAAATTTTCGGAAGATATTTTAGGTTTTAAAAAGGGTGATCGTTTGGCCCTTTCCAGCCCAACCCCATGAAAACGCAAAAGGGAAACCCCATCGATACGGTTTCGCCCCTTTTTTTGAAGAGGGGGCCCCGTCGGGGGCCCCTAAAGTGCAGACCTAAAACCGCAGGGCCCCTCCTGGGAGAAAATCAGGGAAGATAGGGGTTCCCTGGAAACCTTCAGGGAAAAGAGCTGAAGGCGTTTTAGTTTTTTTTTTCCATTTTGTCCCCCCTTTAACCGCATAATAATGCACCAGGGCAAAAAAACTTTCACGGGGCCCTATCTAGGTCTTGACTTGGAGGCCGGAGCGCCCTGTGCCCCCTGTCCATTTCCAAAGAAGGGGCCCCTCCGGCCTTATCCAGCAGTCTATTGAAGGTCAAATTGAGAGATTGCTTTAAATTTTTCCTGAGGACCACTGATTCTGGAATGCCCATGACTTGAAAGTTTTTTTAATTTTTTTTTTTGCGATTTTTCCCATTTTCAGCATCCAACCCCTTGATCGACTAGGGTCTGAAAAAGAGAGATTTTCTGGGGTTTCTAACTGGGCCTGTAGTTCAGAGATTGACCGTTTTCGCCACAAACATGGGAGGAATTTAAAAGGGAGTGGAGTTTGATCGGACTTTGATATAAACTGATTTACTACATGAAGTTCCCCTGTTCCAGGCGCCTTTTTGATCCTACAAGGGGAGGGATGTCCCCCTTGGTTAAAGGGGTAAAGTGTGAGGAGTGCTTGCAGTTCCCGGGTGCCCTTTTAGCGCCCAAAAAGCAGAAATTTTTTGGGCCCCTTTGAGGGTGGTTGGCCCGGGGACCCCCGCATCAACTTTAAAAAGGCCCCATAACCCCCCCAATTTAGGGGGGGCAAGAAATCCCACAGGGCCCCTGAAGGAGCAGGGGGATGTGAAGGCCCTGGGGGGCCCCAAAAAGGGGGCCCCCAGGGGAGGGAAACCCGGTTTAAAAAACAGGATCCCCGCAAGGGGGCCCCCCGTCAGGGGGGGAGTTCCCGTGGGAAAAAGTCTGGGGGAGATTTCCCCCGAAGTCCCTGCGGGGGCTGCCCCGAAAGGGGGATAAAGGCTGCCGCCAATTTTTGCTTTTCAACTGTGGGCATGGAAGGGTTTCCCAGGTGACTTCAGGGGGCACCCCTTTTAGCCCCTGATAATGGAAAAGGGAAAAGTCCCTCTGGTCACTGGGTGGTTTTCCATATCCCCTATATTTGCCAAAAGGGGGGAGGGGTCGGCTCCCCCCCATACCCCTTCCCGCGGGCCGACAAAGGCAGGGCTCTGTTGAAAGGGTGCTGGTGCCCCGGGGAGGCGGCCCCCCTCATTTTCCCCAGTCCGGGGCCGTCCCCGGTTTTGGGGCCCCACTGCAGGAGATCTTCCACCTCCCCCCCTGTCCGTTCCCGAGCTGCTCCCCGGGCCTGCGCCAGTTGAGCCCCGCCCTTCAGGTGAGTCCCGTGCCCCCGGTTCCCTTTTTAAAATTTTCCGCCCCCCCCCGCCGCAGATGCCCAGGCGGGCATGCCGGAAAAGGCCCCGCCCCACCCCCTAAAAATTTGGGGGCCCGGGTTCCCCCAGAAGGGGTGTAGATGCCGGCGCCGGAATCCCCGGCCCGCCCGCGGGGCAAAGAAGTTGCGGATTTGGGGGCTGGGGGTGGGGGCACCTCTGTAGGTCCCCCCCCGGGTTCTTTTTTGGGCTTCCCCCCCGGCTCATGACATGCCCGGGAAAAAAGGGTTGTAAAACCCAGGGGTCCCCCACGGAGCCCCCTTTCCCCCGGCTATCCCCTTTTCCCCCAAATGCTTTGGGCCCCCGCCCGTCCCGCCATGTTTTTTAAAAATTAAAATGATTAGACTTTTATTAGGAAAGGGGACAACCCCCCTTTTCCTTTTTAAGGGCCCCCAAAAAGCTCACAGTGCATTTTCCCGAGCACAAAGAGAAAAAATGAGGTCTAAGGGAAACCCCGCCCCAAAAAGCTTTTAGAGATAGAAATTTTTGGGAAGAGCAAAAGAACCCGGCCAAGGTTACAAAGGAATATTTCTTTCAGCCTCCCCCAAAGGGTTTCCAAGAGCACAGTGGCCTCCCTAATCCTTTAAAAAAAAAGAATTTGGGATGCCAAAACCTTCCCCGACCCCCCGGCCCCTCCAGCCAAACTAAGCAATCGGGGGGGAAGAGCCTTGATAACGAGGTAAAGAAGACCCCAGATCACTGGGGCCCTGAGCTCCAGAGAGCGTAGGGAGACGGGAGAAAGTTCCACAAAGTCAACTATCACTGCAGCCTCCAGCAGTCGGGGTTTTTATGGCAGAGTGCGGCCGACGGAAGCCTCTCCTCAGTGCAAGACATAGAAACCGCAGAGGAAGCCTCTCCTCAGTGCAAGACATAGGAAAGCGCAGACGGAAGCCTTCCTCAGTGCAAACATAGAAAAGCGCAGACGGAAGCCTCTCCTCAGTGAAGACATAGAAAAGCCGCAGACGGAAGCCTCTCCTCAGTGAAAGACATATGAAAGCCACAGACGGAAGCCTCTCCTCATGCAAGACAATAGGAAACCCGCAGACTAAAGCCTTCCCTCAGTGCAAGACATATGAAACCCGCAGACGGAAGCCTCTCCTCAGTGTAAGACATAGGAAAGCCGCAGAGGGAAAAGCCTCTCCTCAGTGCAAGACATATGGAAGCGCGGGACGGAAGCCTCTCCTCAGTGCAAGACATAGGAAAGCCGCAGACAAGTTTCAAAAGAAGGAAAGCCCAGAAAAGATTCCTCATGCAAAGACAAAGGAAACTTAAGGTTTGTAAGGTTGGAAAAAACCCAGCCCTTTCCCTCATCACTAGCCCAAACAATCCCCAGTGCAACATAGGTGGGGCAAAAAATAGGCTGTGTTTTTTCGGACGGGATTTGCAGAAGGATTGAACGGAATCGTAATCGTGGAAATTTTCCCCTCCGATAATGGCCGGTTAACGAGGCCCTAATGCCACAGTAAAATTTAAAAAAGCAGTGGCTCAGAACAACTCTGTGCCCATTTGACTGGCCCAACAGAGCCTGACCTAAACCCAATTGACTTCTCTGGGGAACTTAATATGGCTTCCACCAACGTTCACCATCCAACCTGTGGGAACTGGAGAGGATCTGCCAGGAAGAGGCAGAGGATCCCCAAATCCAGGTGTGAACAACTTGTTGCATCGTTCCCAAGACGACTCAAAAGCTGCTTCTACTCCGTACTGAGCACAGGGTCTGAATACTTATGACCATGTGATATTTCAGTTTTTCTTGTTTAATAAATTTGCAAAAAAAATCTACATTTCTTTTTTTTTTGTTTAAGATGGGGGGGGGGGGGGCAGAGTGTAAATTAATGAGCAAAAAAAAGGAACTTTTTTTGGATCTTACCAAATGGCTGCAATAAAACAGAGTGAAGAATATAAAGGGGTCTGATTACTTTCCGTACCCACTATAATACGGTAAATCATAGCTTTCATTGAGTGATCTGAGTACCTGCCATTTTCCCCGTGGAGAAAGAAGTGACATGTCAATGACATGTCGCGCAGGGAAAGTAAATGTCAGTGGGAGCGCTTCAGAAGTACGTGTTGGCCACCGCATACTTCTGAAGCTGCAGGTGTATAGTGGCGCGCACAGTACGTGCCGCTATATGCCTGCAAAACGCCATCTGAACGTACCCTAACAGTTAATTGCCATTCCTTTGACATCGTCGCTCAGGAAGTGACTGGCGTGTGAGCGGTGATTTCAAGGGTTTGTCATTTGACCACTGAGCAGGGGGGTAGCTATAGAGTGTGCAGAGGTAGCAGTCGCTACAGGGCCCTGCATCTTGAAAGGGCCCAAAAGCTCCCCTGTCACATAGGAAGACACCAGTATTATAAATAGCACCTGGTAGCTGGTGGGCCCAATTTTACTTTCTGCATTGGGGCGCAGAAGCTTCAAGTTATGCCTCTGCCACTGAGGCCACTGAATGGCTGTGATTACCAAAGAACAGGAAGTAAAACAGAACGGCAGCGATGGCCAATTTTTATTTTTTTCATTTACATTGGACAACTTTTTTTAAAAGAGAAAATAGAGCCAATATACCAGGTTAGAGGTGACAGTAATACAGAATGGGCTGCATTATGCTTTACAACTGCCTCAGTGAAGCTGAATACAAAGGCAACAATGTCTCTTGGGTCTTAAAATGCATTTTCTTTTATCTTAGGGATTTTTTATCTATAAATTCTGTAAATTTTAATTAATTTTTCTTTGCCTACTCTAAGATGTCCGCATGCGATAGCTTCTATAATTCTACTTTATTGCACCATATTATGCTGGTCAGTATAAAACATTGCCATATTCTGAGTCTAATAACTTTTCTATCCTTCTGCTTTTTGCAGACTGAAGTGTTTCCATCTGTGCCACTTTTGGATACATACAACAATTTGATCACTTTTTATTCCAATTTTTGGGGAGGCAAAGCAACCAAAGTATTGCAATTCTGGGGCTGTGTATTTTTGTAATGGCTTTCCCCAGTCATACTGTATATTAACAGATGCGGAAAAACCAATTACGTTTACATTTTTATTGTTTTTCTTTTTTCTTTGTAAAATTGAGAAAAGGGTGTAATTTTTTTTTATATATTTTTAAAACTATTTTTAAATAATTTTTAACTTAATCTTAGTACTCCTAGGGTTCTTGACCTCTAGGGGTTGCAATAACTTGTACACTATTCTGCAATACTACCCTGTTTCCCCCCAAAAAAAACGCGTTATTAAATTTTTGCTCCAAAAAAGCCTATGTTTTATTTTTAGGGGGGGGGTCTTTTTTTCCACAAAAAATATAGCATGCAAAAACTGTGTGTGTGTGGTTATATATATAAAAATAATATTTAAATTTTATAATATTTTATAATATAATAATATATTATATATATTTTATATTTTTTAAAGTTGGGTCCCAAAAACCAAAGGATAAGTGGTGTAAAACATTTTTTGGGGGCTGCAGGGACTTATCTAAAGGGGAGGCAAATGGGGGCATCGGGACTTGTAAAAACTAGAATTCCAGCATGCCCCTCAGCCACCGTAAAAGTGTGTGTCGTGTCATTGCTCTGTTCCCCCCCCCTCCCCTCACTTACTGTTTCCTGCCTGAGTGTTCGGCCCTGTGGTGAAAACACACAGCCCCCCTTTCACGGCCCTTCAACCTCAAATGATTTTTTATGCTTTTTTTTGTTTTGGGGGGGGGGGGGGGTGTTTTATTAGGGAATTAAAAAAATCTCTGTTTTTTAATTTTGTTTTTTAAACTTTTTGGGGTGTCTTTCCTTCCCCCTATTACACCCGCCCTGGCCCTGGGGGAATAAAATGGCAGGTCTGGGGTCCTTTATTAGGCTCCCAGTTGACATAACTACTTTTTGGCACCCTGTGAATGCAACACAGGGATCAGGGGGTGGAAGGAGGTTCCCCCTCCTGCACATCTGCTGAGATGATGTGGTTGCGTAAACCACGGCATCTAAGTAGTTAAACAGATAGGATCTAAGTTATCTCCAGCCATAACAAAGCGGGCCAGCTGTAACTAAAAAGCCTGGTAGGGGGGGGAGTTCAGCTTCAGACCCTGCTTCCTGATAGAGGTTGCCTACCTCTGCCTATTGTCCTGCCCTGTGAAAAACCACTAGGTGCTGGGTTTTTTAAAAAAATGCAGCACTAAAGGAGGGAATACCTGATCAACCCCAATTTTGTTGAGAAGAAGCCTGGCTGTCACCCATTACATCTGACACTCAAAAAATAAACCCCCTATTCTTGTCTTAAACCATGTATGGGGGTTACTATGGTTTAAAATAATAACGGGATAAGTCTGTAAAAACAGTGAGCCCCCCCCAAATGGGGAGCGTAACTAAAATTGTGTGTAAAATGGCAGCCCAAACAATTCTTGGATAGCATATCGAAAGGATATGCCATCAAAGTGTAATGTGTGCAAGTCCCACCTTTGGGACACGCAACCATCACTGGAACGGGCCCCCAAATATTTCCATTTTGAACAGAGAGTCAGTTGCTCTTATGCACGATGCTCCATTCTGTTCTATGGGAGTTCCAGTTCCGGCCAAACACTTGTACTCCCATAGAACTAAGTGGACAATGTGCCATTTTCCCTCCATGGTGTCATTTGACTTGTTAGTATTACAAAGTCTCAGGTATCAATGGGGGGCAGGTTTGTTAAATTTGGTGTTATTGCTTTCCCCCTTTCCCATAATGCCCCTTTGGGAAATTCAACTGGCACCCCCAAAAGGCAAAGAACGTCCCCGAGGGCCTGAAAAAAAAATTGTTCTCCACATAAAAATGGCCCCAGGCATAAAAAGATTTTCCAAAACCTAAACTGAGCTGCAGCACGGTGGCCAAAACTAAAAAGGTTTTTTAACAAGACAGGTTCCTTCAAACGGGCTTTGGCTGAAAACTGATGTACGTGCTTAGCGTCATATCCCAAATTTTTTATTCAATAAAGACATAAGGGGCTGCAGAAATTTCTGCAGAAGTTAAAGGGGGGGTTTCAGCCCTCAGTGCTCAAACCAAAACCGCCCCACTGCTCGAAATTTTTTCTGATAGTTGTCTCCCGAAGAAGCCTCTTCTAAAGATGAGGCACGGAAACCCCCCAAATAGTTTTTCTGATGAAAAGCCCAAATAAGGACATGGATTAACTGGGGACCCTATCCTGTGGTCTATGAGACCAAGATAAGCTTATTTGATTGAGATTATGTCAAGCGTGTATGGCAACAACAAGGTGAGGAGTACAAGGACAAGTGTGTGTCGCCTACAGTCAAGCACGATGATGGGAATGACACGGTTTGGGGCTGCATGATTACTGCCAGCTGTGGGGAGATACAGTTCATTGAGTGAACCAGGAATGCCAACATGTGACATATTGAAGCAGAGCATGATCCCCCTCCCTTCGGAAACTGGGCTGCAGGGCAGTATTCCAACATGATAATGACCTTAAACACACCACCATGATGACCACTTCCTGAAAATAAGGGTAAAGGTGCTGGACTGGCCAAGCATGTCTCCAAACCTAAACCCTATTGAGCATCTGTGGGGCCTCCTCAAATGGAAGGTGGCGGAGCGTAAGGTCTCTAATATCCACCAGCTCCGTGATGTCGTCATGGAGGAGGGGAAGAGGATTCCAGTGGCTGCAACCTCTGAAGCTCCAATGACCTCCATGCCCAAGAGAGTTAAGTCAGTGTAGGAAAATAATGGTGACCACACAAAATATGGGTGTATTCACTTTTGTTACCAGTGGTTTAGACATTGATGGCTGTGTGTTGAGTTATTTTGAGGGCACACCAAATTTACACTGTTATACAAGCTGTCCACTGACTACTTTACATTGTTTCATATTTTCAATGTTGTCCCATGAAAAGCTATAATACAATATTTACACAAATCTGAGGGGTGTACTGACTTTTGTGAGATTCTGTACATTGAATAACAAATAATATCACTATAGATAGCCGCGTGCTTGGCACGGAGCCAACGATAACAAATTGCCCTGTTTTTTTCTTACATTTTACTTCATTAGTTACTAAGAGCTTTGTACACTATTCTGTGACCAGTCCTGACTGTTCCTGGGTCTCATACTATGACTCCTGCCACAAAAATGTCACCTCACCGTCCCCGAATTGTGATTTACTTCCCCGAAAAAGACCGTAAATTTTAATTGAGAAAATATTACCTCATTTCATGTGTCATCAAACTTCTGTGCCCGAGGTGTGAACATTGTGACTACATTAAGGCCTCACATGGGAGTCTGCGCTACGTGTTCTCTGGTTCCAATCGGCACTATAAATGTATCAATCAACAAAAACAAGAAGGAAAAGGGATTGCTACAGCTTTGTAAGTATATATACAGTACAACGTAAAGTAGTCAGTGTATAGCCATCAATGTCTAAAGCACTGGCAACCAAAAGTGAGAACACCCCTAAGTGAAAATGGAGAAATTGTGCCCCAAAGTGACAATATTTCTTGCATGGCCACCATTATTTTCCAGCTCTGCCATAACCTGGCATGGAGGTCACAATAGCTTCACAGTTTGCAGGCCACAGGAATCCTCTTATCCCTCCTCCATGATGACATCTGGAGCAGGTGGAATGGTTAAGACCTTGCGCTACCAATCCATCATCAGGAATGCCTCACAGAATGCTCAATAGATTTAAGGAAGGTTTGTCCATCCTGCCTCTTACCCTCATTTTCTTAGCAGCAGTGGGGTCTTAGAGGGTTTGGGATGGTTATCATGGTTGGAATACTGTCCTAACGGACCAGAAGGAGTGATATGCCTGGTTCAGTATGTCACTCTGTACATGTTTGGCATTCACTTTGCCTCAATGAACTGAGCTCCCCCAGCCGAAGCACTCATGCAGCCCAAAACCATGACACTTTACCACCATGCTTGGCCGTAGCAAGACACACTAGTCTTAGTACTCCTCACCTGGTTTGCCACCACACACCCTTGACATAATTTGAACTAAATAAGTTTATCTTGCTCCCATCGGAGCACAGGACATGGTTCCAGTAATTCATATACTTAGGTTGTTTATCTATGAATAAATGTCCAGCACATAGGATGAACTGAGTTGGTGCAAGTGGAAGGGATATTCCAATCCCAAGTGACAGTGTAATGAAGAAAATCCACAGCAATCGAAGTTATTTCAGCATGATTTTGTATTCAGCAATAACTCCAAATAGTGCCAAAATTACAATATAAGGTGCAATATAAGTGCAAAGTGCTTTAGAGATTCAGATTTGTGATTCTCATGCGATGTTTCGGTTATAGCAAACCTTAATCAAGCTTGTCACAGTCAGGGGGGAAGATTTTTTATAGCAATAAATGTTGTAAATTGCCACAAGAGCTGATAATACACACTATATAATGTAGTGGTGATAGGTGAATGGCTAAGAGCGAATGGGTAACATTTAGGACTAGTGTTGAGCGATTGCGTTGGCTATCGAGATCGATCGATAGTCGGGCCGCTAACGATAAGGTTTTCGATAGTGAGCATCGATTATGCGCGATGACCATTAAAAGTTCTAGGGAGAGCAACAACACCTTCATTATTACACCCAAACAAGGCAGGAGAAGCTGAAATAACATCCACACAGTCAAATGGGTAATAGCGTTCCTACAACTTATGGCAACACACTAGGGTATAAAAGTCAACAGAAAAAAAGTCACACAAAAACCATTCACTATCCCAGTCTTGTACCACAGCCTGACCTTTAAAACCTGCATCAACCCACAAAATTAAAAAGTGCCATAAGCAGTATGATTTGAAAACCCTCATTTACTATTGAACTGGACATGGAATATCCCCTGTCCTGGAACGCAGCATGAGCCACAAACCTGCATGAACCCCCAAATTAAAAAAGTGCCGAAAAAAGGAGCTTTCAAATCAACCATTTTTGATTCACTGGACTTTGACTATACCAGTCCTGGACCGCAGTAAATGACCATTAACCTGTCTGACCCCCCAGATTAAAAAGTGGCCAGGGGAAAAGGAGTCCTGTATGTCTGTATCTGTTTATTGTTATTTTCCGTATAATACACGAAATTTTTTTTGCACCTTTCAATGGGAACCTTGTGGTGAAAATAAATTGCAGTTTTAAGATTTAACGTAGATGCTGCGTCAATGAACAATGGCTGGGTGTGGCAAAAGTCACAAAACACGTAACTGTTATGTTTGTGATATAATAAACAGTATTTTTTGCACCTTCAATTCACCTTTGTGTTAATATAGAATTCTGTTTAAGATTTAAGTAGAGCTGCTTCAATGGAACAATGCTTGGTTCGAAAAGTCAAAAAACTCGTAACTCTGTTATGTTTTTGATAAAATAAACGTATTTTTTGCACCTGTCAATTCACCTGTGTGAATGTAGAATTGCTGTTTTAAGATTTACGTAGATGCCTTTGCTCAATAACAATGCTGGGGTGTGCAAAAGACAAAAAACACGAAACTATTATATTTTGATAAATAACAGTAACTTTTAGCACCTTTCAATTCACCTGTGGTGAATATAGAATTGCTGTTTAAGATTTACGTGGAATCTGAGCGCAATGAACAATGCTGGGTGTAGCAAAAGTCTAAAAAACTCTTACTGTTATGTTTTGGGTAATTAAAGGAATTTTTTTGCCCTTTCAATCACCTGTGTTTGAAAAATATAAATTGCTGTATTAATATTTACGTAGATCAGACATCAATGAACAATTTGGTGGGGGGGGGCGGGTGTGCCAAGTCAAAAAACACGTAACTGTTATTTTTGGATATAATAAACAGTAATTTTTGCACCTTTCCCAATTCACCTGTGTGAATATAGAATTGCTTTCTAAGATTTACGTAGATTGCTGCGTCAATGAACAATGCCTGGGTGTGCAAATGTCAAAAAACACTAACTGTTTATGTTTGATATAATAAACAGTATTTTTGCACCTTTCAATTCACCTGTGCTGAATAATAGAAAGCTGTTATAAGATTTACGTAATGCTGCGTCAATGAAAACAATGCTGGTTAGCGAAAAAGACAAAAAACACTAACTGTTATGTTTGATATAAAAACGGTATTTTTTGCACCTTTCAATTCACCAGTGGTGAATATAGAATTGCTGTTTTAAAGATTTACGTGGATGCTGCGTCAATGAACATGCAGGTGCCGCAAAAGTCAAAACACGTAACGTTGATGTATTTCGTACGAATTACACGGTATTGATGCAACAAACAACCTGATGCAGACTACAAGATTGCTGATTGAAATTTAAATACAGCAAGGGGATCTATCAACATCACAGGTTCCACAGTTGTAAAGGGTAAAAATTTAAAATGAACACCTATCTGAAAAGGAATACTGTATAATAAAAGTGGAGTTTTGCAGCTAACAAAGAGGACCTGCAGTTTACTAGAAATGATGTTGTAACCCAATATAGAGTTCATGCTGCCCAATACCAGGAAAATTTCAATAGCAAACTAGTTAATAATAAAGATATTCCACTACAATGTCTACACAAAGACTTGTGGTGAACTTTAATCCAGTGTTCTTTATAGATATAGCTTGTCTGAGTACGCCCGCTGCCCCCCCCCCCCCCCGCCCACGCTCCCCACCGCCGTGAATTTTACAGCGGTAGAATTGCTGCTATTAAATTCTCCTAGTAACTACATAAAAATCTTTCCAAATCTCTAATCTAGACTAAAGTGGAAAGGATCACACTAATTGAAGAGGTTTCTCTGTGCAGAAATAGACTAATTTCGCTGACTGTTTGGCCACACAGTCAAGAGCGCAGGTCCAATCCCTATGAGAACGCTGATCAGACACTGAGCTGAAACAGGAAAACGCTGTTTTCTATGTACAACGAGGTCATGTGAATTTTCCAGCCCAAAATCGCAACCATACACATCCCAGTCCATGACGTCGCACACACTCTCACCCTGCACTAATCTGTAATCTGATTTGCTGGCCGTCCAGAAGCGCCGAAAAAGGCGCGATCTTAATAAATTTATGCACAGATTTTAACCTAATTATCGCAATATCTGTGAAATTTCGATCACCATAAAAACCTTGCCGATTTCAACTTTGTCGATAAAAATCGCTCAACACTATTTAGGACCCACATTGTAGTGCTTTATAATGGTAATGAGTGCATGGCTCAGAGGGAAGAGACAACTCATGGGACCCAGAGTATGGCGCTATGGAGTATATGTAGCAGGAGTCGGCTTGGGATATTGGTGGGTAGTGTCCTGCTTGTCCTTAGTCTGCTTGTCTTCCGCAAACTGTTTGCAGGCTTCCTTCCGGGATGACAGCCATGCAGACCAATCTGATGCAGTGTGCGGTGTATGATCTAAACACTGATAGGCTGACCACTCCACCCCTTTAACCTCTGCAGCAATGCTGGCAGCACTCATGCGTCGATTTCGAATAGACAATCTCTGGATATAGAACTTCTTTGGTTGACCATGGCGAGGCCTATTCTGAATGGAACCTGCCTTGTTAAACTGTTTGTATAGTTCTTTACACGCGTGCTGCAGCTCAGTTTCATAGTGCTGACAATCTTCTTATAGCCTCGGCCATCTTTATATAGATCAACAACTCTTTTTTCAGATCCTCTGACAGTTCTTTGCCATGAGGTGCTGTGTTGAACTTCTAGGGTGACATGTATGATTTTTGGTGCTTAGACGCCAATTTTATTGTTCATAATAATAGTGCAGAATGCGCCTGAATCTATGAAGCGGTCTATTGCGGTCTTAATCAGGCAGGCGCATTCAGACAGAGCAACACTTCTGACATCAGGTAAACCACTTTAAAGTGCTCTAACCTGTTTCCAGCATAAAAGCACCGGATTGCCATACGAGCTCTAAAAACAGAATCTTTGTACGGTTCTAGTGCACCCCGCCTCCCGAACACTCTCCGATCTCAGGTGCATTACAAAGTGCTGCTTGCGCTATGTAATGCACCTGATATTGGCATGCAGGCGATTTAAAAATATAGTGAAAGGGGCTGCACTAGATCTTGGGTTAAAAAGACACCAGACTACTGGCGCAACCCCATTCATACATGTTGCCCCTTGTGACCAGTATGAGAGACTGTGAGATCGATAACACCAAATTTGACACACCTGCTCCCCATTCACACCTGTGACATTATAGCACTAAGGGTATGTTCTTGCAGGCATATAGCGGTGCATACTGTGCGCACCGCTATATCCTTGCTGCTTCAGAAGTATGCGGTGACCAGTATGCCCTGCAAATATGGTAAAATCATAGCATTCCTTGAATGTATACCCTTCGTATTACCTACGGGGAGAAAGAAGTGACATGTCACTTCTTTCTCTCGGTGCGTACTATGAAGAGAATACGCTCAATGAGTGCTATGATTTTACTGTTTTTTTGGGGCATACTTTGGGTGTATTGTAGTACAATTACATGCCATAGTATGTCACGCAAATACGCCATGTGAACATACCCTAATGAGTCACATGACACAGTGGAGAGGAAATGGAAAATTGGACACAATTTGTCTATTTTCACTTAGGGGTGTACTCACTTTTGTTGCCAGCGGTTTAGACATTGATGGCTGAGTGATGAGTTATTCTGAAGGCAAACCACATTTACACTGTTATACAAGCCATACACTGACTACTTTACATTGCATCAAAGTGTCAGATCTTCAGTGCTGTCCCATGAAAAGATATAATACAATATTTACAAAAATGTGAGGGGTGTACTTACTTTTTTGAGATCCTGTAAATTACAATAGATAAAATTGCCATTTAAATCCACAATTTCCCTAACCTCTCACAATTATAATTGCTAAAGTACTTCTGTCTCTCACAAAAATTCTTTAGTCCTGTTCTTCCTGAGCCGTCTGCTCAGGGCCATCTTTTCCAATGGGCACACTAAGCAGTTGCCCAGGGGCCCCACAAACATAGGGGGCCCTAGGTTGTGAATGGAATCCTGGGTTGGGGCTGGTTTTCTATTCTTAGGCTGTGCAAACAGTTAAGAACTATGGTGGAGCAGGAAGCCATCGGCTCCATGCCTTGCTAGTTAGTCTTTTAGGCTGCAGACTGCCTACAAGTCGTCAGAAGGGGGTCCTGACATAGGCAGTGTGATGATATGGGCATGCTTTGGGGCTGGTAAGAGGCATGGCCTCAGGTGTGATATGATGTATTTGGGTAGGGCCCACTGCAGTGCTATGCCCAGGGGCCCACAATGCTGTTAAGACGGCTCTGTGTCTGCTTCACAAATAATCATAGCTATAGCAATGGCAAAGCTAGTATGACACAAACAGAGAGCAAGCAGGACTTACCTGTCCCTTGGGGTCTATAGGGTGCTCGTTGGTATCCATATTATGTTTGAGCCTTCCATCAGAGGATTCTCTCAGTGGAAGGCTCAATGGATATTTTTAGTGTATGCAGCAATGTATACGCCATGTGTATTGTTGAAACAGAAACATTATGTGAACAGCGTCTAATGAAAACTTATACAATATTCCATTGTACTTTATTTATCACTTCTTTAACTTTTGAGAGCTCTGTAATAGAATTGCTGGAATGGAGACCTGTCTGATTCAACACTGGTTCGACTGAACTTGTGAACAGATTCGGTTTCGGGATGTCCTGAACCCACATTTTTTCCATATTCCTATTTCTTACCATAATTGTCACCATATCCATAACCCTGTTAAAGTTGTTTCCAGAGTTTTAGAGGTTAATTTAATGGTAACAGTGACGTGATGCTCCTGTTGTAGCCTAACTTCCGGTCTGACGTTACTTTTGGTTACCATATCATTTGGCCTTTGTGGAAGTAGCCAGACACAAAATCTGATGTCACTTTCAGTTAGGGACATCATTAAAGTAAGACGTATTTTTCTTATCCTACTTTCATCTGTAATAGGTTTAGGGTAATATAGGGCTATTTATACTAGGGGCGGTTCCGTCCTTATCGGGACGCCTATATTTTCCCGTGTGTTAGGCTAGGTAATAACAGGGCACCTCATAGGGCCTTATAGGGCCAGAATCCCTCAGGACCCCTGTACTCTGCTATTTCCATATTCCTGTCCCCAATGTAAGCATTTTCCTATAATATTTGTCGGTCTTTTTTTTTTTTTTTTTTATAACCGGCTCAACTACATTAGTATATTAACCTCAATAGGTTGCACCTACGCTTTTAACTATTTCTAAATAAAGGTTATATTTTATTTAGTGTGCCTTCCAGGATATAATTTATGTATATGTCACTTTCAGTTACCAAAACATTGGGACTATGGTGAAGTATCTGGAAGTGACATCAGATCGGGCATCAGGCCGGAAGTTTGTCTGCAACGGGAGCATCATGTTACAGTATCAGTAAGTTCTAACTTAGTGCTAAGGGCAACTATTTGGCATTTTTTACCAAAAAACTATTTAGGCCAACCTGAACCAAAGTGCACGGATTCAGGTTCAATTGACTTTGACCTGAACCTGAAGCCCGATGCTAGTCAAAAGTAACCTTCATAGTATGCTTTTCGGGTTTACTTTGTCTAGATCATGTGATGGGTAGTCAGGCACTTGACTCAATAAGAGACAGTGTTCTGTACTGTGTGTCCATTACTTGACCAGTACAGTTGCAGCAGGTGGGTGGCCATGAGAGACACAGTGGAAGAGGTCATACAATCACTTTGATGTAGTCATTAACCATATCAAGGTGTCTCTTGACCTACTATACACAGCTCTCCAACATTTTTTTACAGCAGTAGAGATATGCTTTACGAGCGAGCCAACAGGGTCTGGAATTTCAGATGGGGTTTACTTGCCCTTTAAGTTCTTTACCTTAGCTGAACCTATGCTTGGATACTAATCAACTGCATGATGAACAGTTCCCAAATAGCCTTATATCATACTTAACTAAATCTGAATTCCAAATAAGTACTGCCCTCATAATGCCCCAAAACACCTCTAAAATTGCCTTAAAACTGCAATATAATAAAAGATTAGCATCACCCCGCCATTCATGGTCCAGTTTGTGGGACAGTTCCCCCCAAAAAATATAATGATGAAAGGGGAGAGCAGAAATGTAATTTTCTTAGATTTGTCTCCTTTCTTTGTTTGAGTTCACATCTATTTTAGACTATATGCCACAGGGATACCTTTGCATACCCCCTAAAAAGGTACTTGAATATGAGCCTACTTGTTAACTCTTCCAGATCATCTGGCTACAGAAAAAAGTCCTCCTAGACTCCCCAAAGAGTTGGCGAGTCTCCCAGGCGGGCTGGATGGTGCAGCCTGAGAAGCTGTGTCTGTACCTTATCTATTTACTTTGATAGATCACCATGTAGTCCAAAAGATAGCCAATGGAGCAGCCGCGGGTATGCCTTGGTATACATCTCATTACCTTTTTGAGGGTGTACAGACACAAGTGCATCACAGAGTCCGAAACAGATGTAAAGAGGGACAGCAGGTTGGTTGCCAGTTATGGAATATAGCTATCAATGTCCTTATATATACAGTAGTATTGCATCAAATATTATGCATAAAACTATACACTATTAGCCTAGCATTACATCCTGGACTTAAATCCATGGACTGGGTCTGTAGCTGTATATTGGTATAGCCTGCTAGAAAACATCTGTCATTGCTAATTTCCTAATATTTTACAGTAGGGGGCAGTGTCAGACTGGGGCACAGAAAACCCACTGGTAAATCTGATTATAACGGCCCATAGTAAATTATTTAAAGTGTAACACAGGTGTATGTGTTTCCATATGTATATATACCATATGAAAGGCGTAACTCGAAGTTCCTGGGCCCTAGTGCAAAAAGTGTAATGGGCCCCCCCAGGTACCATGTGTCAATGATATGGCAGAAGGGCTTTGGGCCCCCCTCGGGCTGCAGGGCCTGGTAGCGACTGTTACCTCTGCACCCCCTGTAGCTACGCCCCTGTACCATATACATCTGTATATTTGTATACTTGTATATTTATATACTTGTACACTGATTAGCGGTAACATTAAAACCATACATGCAGCAGGCAGCGGGGGTTCTTTAAATTACAGCGGCGCAAGAGTAGCGCTACACCGGCCGCTGCTACAGGCGGGTGAAGCGGCCGCAGCGTCCGCTCACCCGCCCGGGTTGTCTCACTATGCAGGGAGGAGGCAGGAGGGATCGCTCCCTCCTCCCTTCTCCCCCTGTATGTACAGCGCCGGTGCGCGCTGTACATACAGGTCAGCGTCGCAGGGGGTGTGACGCGCGGCAGCACTCATTCCTCTGCGACGCTGAGACTACTCAGTCGGCAGCCTCGGACGTGCTGCAGAAGCCTGGTGAGGTAAGTGGAATTTATTTTTTTATTTTTATTAGCTATAGGGGGGCTCTACCTGGCTAACAAAGGGGGCACTACCTGGCAACAAAGGGGGCACTACCTGGCTAACAAATGGGGGTTCTACCTGGCAACAAAGGGGGCACTACCTGGCTAATGGGGGCTCTACCTGGCAACAAAGGGGGCACTACCTGGCTAACAAATGGGGCACTACCTGGCTAACAAATGGGGCACTACTTGGCAACAAATGGGGGCATCACCTGGCAACAAAGGGGGCAACTACCTGGCTAACAAATGGGGGCACTACCTGGCGAACAAATGGGGGGCACTACATGGCTAAAAAATGGGGGGATATCACCTGGCTAACAAATGGGGGCACTACCTGGCTAACACATGGGGACACCACCTGGCTATCAATTGGGGGCACTACCTGGCAACAAAGGGGGCACTACCTGGCAACAAATGGGGGCACTACCTGGCAACAAAGGGTGTACTATCTGGCTAACAAATGGGGGCACTACCTGGCAACAAAGGGGGCACTACCTGGCTAACAAATGGGGGCATCACCTGGCTAACAAAGGGGGCACTACCTGGCTAACAAATGGGGGCTCTACCTGGCTAACAAAGCGGCGGCAACTACTCTAGCAACAAAGGGGGAAACTACCTTGGCAACAAAGGGGACACTACCTGGATAACAAATGGGGCTCTACCTGGCTAACAAAGGGGGCACTACCTGGCTAACAAATGGGGGCACTACCTGGCAACAAATGGGGGCATCAGCTGGCAACAAAGGGGGAGCTACTTGGCAACAAAGGGGGCACTACCTGGCTAACAAATGGGGGCTCTACCTGGCTAACAAAGGGGGCAACTACCTAGCAACAAAGGGGGCACTACCTGGCTAACAAAGGGGGCAACTACCTAGCAACAAAGGGGCCACTACCTGGCAACAAAGGGGCCACTACCTGGCTAACAAATGGGGGCTCTATCTGGCTAACAAATGGGGCTCTACCTGGCTAACAAAGGGGGCACTACCTGGCAACAAAGGAGGCACTACCTGGCTCACAAACGGGGGAACTACCTGGCAACAAAGGGGGCACTACCTGGCTAACAAATGGGGGTTCTACCTGGCTAACAAAGGGGGCAACTACCTGACTACAAAAGGGGCAACTACCTAGCAACAAAGGGGGCAACTACCTGGCTAACAAAGGGGGCAACTACCTGGCTAACAAATGGGGGCATCTACCTGGCTAACAAATGGGGGCATCTACCTGGCTACAGAGGGGGCATCTACCTGACTACAGAGGGGGCATCTACTTGGCTACAAGGGGGCATCTACCTGCCTGTAAGGGGCACTACGTGGTTATGGGGCGCTACTACCTGGCTATAAGGGCATCTACCTGGCTTTCTTCCAAAGCCGTTATGCAGTTAGGCGGAGTGGGTGTGGCTTTTGAAGGGGCGTGGCACACCAACAATTTTTGCCCTCTTCAATCTCCTGCTTTTCCACTTTCAAAAGTTGGCAACTATGATTAAAACCACTGACAGGTGAGGTGAAGAACATTGATTATTTGGTGTCCATGGTGTCTGTAAGGGATGGGATGTACTAGGCTGCAAGTCAATCAGTTCTTGATGTGTTGGAAGCAGGAAAATGGGCAAATGGACCCGAGCAACATTGTGATGCCTAGACAATGGAGTAAAGGAATCTCCAAAAAATTGTCTTGTGGGGTGTTCCCGGTATGTCGTAGCTATTAGCTACCAAAAGTGCTCCAAAGAAAGAATAACGGGTAAATCAGTAACAGGGTCATGGGAGCCCATTAATACTCATGGGAGGTGGAGGCTAGCTCCTCTGGTCCGATCTCCCACAAGATCTGCTGCAGCACAAAATGCTGTCAAAGTTCTTGCTGGTTATGATAGAACGGAATCAGAACACATTATTGGACAGTTGTTCTTAAAAGCGTTTTCTAAACACAATGATCGGCTTTTAACATGGGAAAGGTAAATGAAAACTATTACCAAATACATTGCTTTGTTGATTTTACTTTGGTCAGGCGATAAAGAAGATTTTATCTCCTCTTAGAGCACACAAGTTTCTCTGGTTACTGACCACCTCTCTCCACCTCTCCTTGCTCTCTCTTATATATCATTGCTCCAAGCTGCCATCAATGAGTTTGACCATGGTCAGTCACTTCCTGCAGAGTCTTATCTACAGCAATGGACTTGGTTTACTTAACCAAATGAGACTGCTTTCACTCTTGAGCTCTATAGCCTTGTATAGTGCACTTTCTAAATCTCCAACATTCATGTCAGTTTAACAGGTATAGCTAGAAATAGCAAAGCTGATATGTCAATCACTGTTATAGACCCACCCACAGTCTAATCAGGAAGTGTGAGTTTAAAGCTGCCTGTGACTCTGTGAAACTGTATGCTAGACACAATATACAAATCAAATTTCCTAGTAAGTCTAAGGCTGTGTCTCCCCTGCAGTGGAAAAAAACGACCTGAAAACGAGTTACTAAAAACGTTCATGAAACTGTGTTTTCTGTCCACTGCCTGTCAAAGGCAGCTGAAAAAACATAATTTTTTTGCAGCGATTTGCGCTTTTTGCCGCGTTTTCGACGCTTTTTTACACGCGTTTTTTTTGCTTGTCTTCAAGCCTGTTTTTTAATGTATGCATAAATTAAGCCATTGGATGTAACTCCGCCCTACAAAAGGTATTGCGCCGCGGGAATTTAAAGAACTCCCGCTGCATGCTGGCGGCGGGAGGAATGCCAACTCTGCCCGGGAGGGCGGGGGGGGGGCAACCCCAATTAGCGGACCCCCCCGCCAAAAGCGGGAGAGTTGGCATGTATGGGATACATGTGTCTCCGGTTTAAAGTGAACAGAGGTAATGCATACTGAAGGCTGAAGGGCAAAGAGAGCTGTGTTTTTTATGCTTTTTACTTGTATAGTTTAGAACATTCCATAAAAATAAGATAATTGCAAGATGTTATATTGCTGAGAACAGAGGCCTAGCTTGAAGCCTCTGGGCCCTAGTGCAAAAAGTGAAATGGACCCGCAGCTACCATAGGCCATTGTTGGTGTTTCCTTATGTGGCTGAAGGACTCTTGGGCACCCTCAGACTGCAGGGCCTGTAGCGACTGCTACTGCTGCACCCCTTAGGCTATGTTCACATGGCAATTGTTGGTACGTATCTCGTATCTTCGCGCTGTACTACTCAATACGGGGCGAGATACGTCCCAATAATTACGGTAATCCACAGTTCTCATAGAGAACTATGGATTATGTCTCCTCTCCCCGCTCGGACCATACGCCGAGCGGGGAGAGAAGTGACATGTCAATTATTCACGGCGTATACGTGCCGAGAATAATGAATGTCTATGGGGCCGGCAGGCTGCCGCCCTCCCCCCACCTCCCTGCCCCCGCGCGCGAGCTCCCGAACTCCGGCGTAATTGCGGGGTGTAATTACGGCCCGCAGTTACACTGTGTGAACATAGCCTTATAGCTATGCCCCTGGCTGTGAACTCTAGCAATCAACTGTAATCAGCTGGGGATATCACTAGCAAAGTAATCAGTTTCCCTGCAGCACCACCGCTGGAGAAAAGAGTTATTACATAATTCTTCTATAGAAACCACTAGGCTGTAGGTGTAATGCATGGACATGTCAGGTCCTCCACCAGATGAGATGCTCTTTGTAGCTCTTGGCTACAATTCAGCTCCCCCATTTATTATCTCCGAATGCTCTAATGGGTGTCACGGTTCATGCTGCGGACGTGTCCCTGATCTGCCTGTGTCCCCGGTTTCAGCTCCTGTCCCTGCAGCGGTACCTCCTGATAGTATGGGCTCACCTATCCTTGCTCCTGCACTCGTGCCTTGTGGCTTCTTGTGCGTGCACACACTCAACCCTAGGGCACGCACGTGGTAGTTCACTGTAATTTAAAGAGACAGTGTACTAATTATTTGACTTCCTGTGATTTAAGGAACTTCCTTCCCCTGTTCCAGGGGCAGTTTGTTGATATTTGGTGATGAATCTACAGTGATCCTGACCGCTGTCTGCTGAGTTGGTTGCTTTTCCTGAGTTAACCTGTGTTATCTGCTGCCATATCAGTCTGCTATCTGTCTGGGACTCTGCTATAATTCAAAGGTTGCTCCTGCTTGTCCAACATCATCTCTGCCTGTTTCTGCTGTCCTCTGCCCAGCACTTCGGCTATCACCACGAGTAGCCACGTCAGGGGTATCAACTTTGTGGCGGGCATTGGTGGCCCCTTAGACTTTGCTCCCTGGCGTGGTCTCCATCCATACTATCATCGCTCGCGGTGCCCAGTGCATCCACATGTACCCGGTGTCCACCTTGTCATTCCTAACTGACCCGTTCCATGTAACAATGGGATATTTGAAATTGGATTTTCTCAGCCAGATGACCCCTTTAAATATATTATAATCTACAAAATTGAATTTTTTGATTGTTGGTTTCAAGTGTTATTTTTTCTTACAGTGTCTCTCGCTGGGATCTGCTAAAACTGCCTGGAATCCGGATATTAAACATCGCTCTCATCATCAGATTTTAACAATGTAATGAAAAAAGATGGCCATTACTTGGCAGATCTCGTTCCCAGAATTCATGCTCCGTGTTCCAGCAGGATGTCATTAAGTCCACAAAAGCCCGGCCTAAGAGTTTTCAAAGGGATTAACTAAAGCAGTTCTCCTAAAAAAACACTAATTTAAACATGAAAACACTGATTTTATTATTTTTTTTAATGAGGCTATAAGGACACTGATAATAAAAGTTGTAGTTGTAGGACACGTAATGTTATTCCAT
This sequence comes from Phyllomedusa bahiana, assembly GCA_025379985.1. Lineage (NCBI taxonomy): Eukaryota > Metazoa > Chordata > Amphibia > Anura > Hylidae > Phyllomedusa > Phyllomedusa bahiana. The sequence continues at coordinate 41,581 of JAODAL010006809.1, forward strand.
GAGATGCATTCTGCAAGCTACTGATACATCTAGTCAAAATAAAATGTGTATTTTATCCTTGGGCCAAACCAAAGTTAGAACTTAAAGGGATTGTGTGCGGCTGTCCGAAAAACGGCACCACTCTTGCCTAGTAGATGAGCTTGGTGATAGCGCTCAGCACCATTCACCTGCCCCTTACTCAATATCTGCTTAGCAAAAACACATAAGTCCTCATTTATCAAAACTATTTGAGTGCAAGACTGTCTTTGTTGACCATAGAAACCAATCGGAGCTCATAACTATCAATCAGAGCCAATAGCAACCAATCAGAGCTCAAAGCAACCAATCCGAGCCCATAGCAACCAATCAGAGCTCAAAGCAACCAATCCGAGCCCATAGCAACAAATCAGAGCTCATAGTAACAAGAACCCATAGCAACCAATCAGAGCTCTTAGTAACCAATCAGTCCTTAGCAACCAATCAGAGCCCATAGCAACCAATCAGCGCTCATAGCAACCAATAAGAGCCCATAGCAACCAATCAGAACTCATAGCAACTAATCAGAGCCCAGGGCAACTAATCAGAGCTCATAGGAACCAATCAGAGCCCATAGTAACCAATCAGAGCTAATAGCAACCAATAAGAGCCTATAGGAACCAATCAGAGCCCATAGCAACCAATCAGAGCTCATAGCAACCACTAAGCTCAAAGCAACCAATCAGAGCTCATAGCAACCAATAAGAGCCTATAGGAACCAATCAGAGCCCATAGCAACTAATAAGAGCCTATAGGAACCAATCAGAGCCCATAGGAACCAATCAGAGCTCCTAACAACCAATCAGAGCCCATAACAACCAATCGGAGCTCATAGGAACCAATCAGAGCGTATAGGAACCAATCAGAGCTCATAGCAACCAACAAGAGCCCATAACAACCAATCAAAGCTCATAGTAACCAATCAGAGCTCATAGTAACCAATCAGAGCTGATAACAAATCTGAGCTAATAGTAACCAATCAGAGCTCATAGCAACCAATCACAGTTCATAGCAACCAATCAGAGTCCATAGCAACCAATCAAATAACATCTTTTATTTTTTCAGAGCACTATATCAAATGAAAGCTGAGCTCTGATTGGTTCCTATAGGCTCTGATTGGTTGTTCTGGTCTCTGATTGGTTGCTATCGGCTCTGATTGGTTGCTATGAGCTCTGATTGGTTGCTGTGGGCTCTGATTGGTTACTATGAGCTTTGATTGGTTTCTATGTCCTCTGATTGGTTGCTATGAGCTTTGATTGGTTGTTATGTCTTTTGATTGGTTGCTATGAGCTTTGATTGGTTGCTGTAAGCTCTGATTGGTTGCTATGGGCTCTGATTGGTGGCTATGAGCTCTGGTTGCTATGGGCTCTCATTGGTTGCTATGGGCTCTAATTGGTTACACTGGCTCTGATTAGTTGTTATGGGTTCTGGTTGGTTGCTATGGGCTCTGATTGGTTGCTATGGGCAACAAAGACAGTCTTACGACTAGACAGTTTTCATACATAAGGCCCAATGACCAAACTATGAAGATTTATTCCACGTACTTTTAAATCCATGTGGTTGAAATCAAATTACTGTCATCACCTTCTGAGCGAATTCTGCACAGAAAAACTTGTGGACAGTAAGATTTCTGCTGTGGATTCTCTTGCTCTTCCATATCAGATTTCTCCACCTAATACTGTACTCCCATTGAAGAAAGGAGGTTCCATCCCCAAGGTATTTTGGTGGTCACGGCAAATAGGGCAAAAGGCATCCTCCTCCGCCCAAAAAAATTCAAATCCCTGGTCCTGACCTGACGCACGGCGCCTTCAGCTGTGCCAACCCAGTAGGTGGAATGGGAAATGTGCCTCCTTTATTGGGAGCTGCAGTGTAAATAATCTTTATCTCTATAATGCTGGTCGATATAATTCCAGTGATTTTTTTAAAAGAATTTGCTGTGCAGTGCCTTATCCTGAGACCAATAACTTTTTTTATTTTTCCATCTTTAGAACCATGTAAGGGCTTTATTTTTGCATAGTGCTTTTCATTGTTAACATTCTCGTATACCTGTAACTTTTTAATCGATTTTAATTCCAGTTTTTGAGCAAACCAAAAACCCCACAATTTTGTCACTGATGCAAGATATATAAGGTTATATATTTATAGATTGGACCTTTATCGATTATACTTAATTTTTTTACATCTATTTTTCCTGTTTGATTTGTAAAATAGGGAAAAGGGGGTGTTTTTAAACTTTTAATATCTTTTTTATTTTCCCTTTTTTTTTTTTACTTGTACCTTTAGTCCCCAGGGTTCTTGACCACTAAGGTGCGCAAACACTTCTACGCTATTTTGCAATAATAATGGATAGCAGGATAGTGGGCTATTAGAGCTCTCCTGATACACCTTTCCTCTGACACGGTGTATTAAGGGCAGTAAGATGGCAACCTGGGGGGCTTCATTAGACTCCTGGCTGCCATGACTGCCAGTCAGCACCCTTCGATTGCATCAAAGGGAAGCCAATCGGGAAGGTGGGCACCCCCTCCTGTATAATACATGGTCACATTAACCGCGGCTTCTAAGTTAAATGGCCAGAATTTGGGGTTATCTCCACTCCCGGCTGCTGAAGGCTAAAATTTGCAGACAGCACACTTTATCAATGGAGTGAGCTTAGCTACTGAGCCTGCTCAATACATAATTGCGACCACCTTCCTGACCGGCAGAGGTAGTCTCCGGCCTATGCCTAACTGTCGTCCTCACCACCTATTAGCATAATGAATCGGGCCAACCATGACTGGCCTTCTTCTCTTCAGGTGCCCTTTTTACAGTCACATGGTCCTCCTCTATGGTGTGTAAGCCCAAAGCTACATCGCTTACCAGAAAATACTGAATGGCCAAGGAATTTACTCACAAGTTCTGTGCTTCAAAGACAGATGAACTTCACATAATGAAATATCTGTACAGTAAATCTCTTATTAGAGGAATTCAGGCTCATGCACATTAGAGGGCACTTTGCCTTTTCGGATGAGTGAGACGCATATTTACTCGCTAAAACTTGGCACATTCTTGTAAATATTGACATAAAATGTTTTGAAATGTTCAGAATTCTTGGAGATTAACCCGTCTCGAGCTGCCAACTTCTTCAAGAATTTCATGCAGCCCGATCATCTAGTATCTATGGTTTACATCCTGACACAGCTGAACTTCTAGGCTCATCTCACACCATAGGCCAATAAATTACTTCCAACAAACAAACTCACTTTTCGGTATTCCTGAGATAAAAATAGCTTCCTAACCAGAGAAATATTTTATCGCAAAACTATGTGATAAATTTGGAAATGTTAATCTCACAATGTCACGTCCGCTAAACATTTGGCTTGTTTTATTAAATAATTTCCCTTTAAAGGATCTAACGTAACTGTGAAAGTATATACAGTGAGAATTCCTATAATTCGGATTAGATGGGACCTAAGAGGTCCTGGATTATTAAATATTCTGAATTACTCAGTAATGATAGAAAATCAATTACATTTAAGGATCATTTTTGGGCAACTGTAACTCAGCTTTTCCAGGTTTCTGAATGACAGACTTGCTATGTTAGGCCTCATCATTGGTGGCAATGCATTTTAATACATACACATATAGGGATATGCTTTTTTCTGAAGTACATTGGACTATATATTTTTATGCAAACTTGACTCACTATTGAATATTATACAGATGTAAGCAATTAGTCAGGGGGAAAAATCAGTCCCAGATATGGTGCCCCACAAGGGTGTAACTAGAATGCATAGGGCCCCCAAACAGGGGCATAATTAGAATTCATAGGGCCCCATACAGAAGCGTAATTAGAAGTTATAAGGCCTCATAGCAAAATGAGATGGGGCCCCCACATAGCAGTGATGGAGAGAAAAAGGCCACCAACTACTTGTTCCCTACAAAAATGAACAATGTTCTTGTACCTGAGTGGGCCCTTTCAACTTCTGGGCCCTATAGCTGCCTCTATGGCTGCTATGGCTATAGTTACACCCATGGCCCCATAGTAAAATGAGAAGAGGCTCCATCACCTAATGATGATAAACTAAAACAGCAGCATAAATAGCAATTATTAGAGGAATACTACTACTACTACTAATACTACTAATAATAATAATAATAATAAAAAAGAAATAGTAGTGCTATATAGCAGAAAACTACCAACTTGGTCTTGTACCTGAGTGGGCCCTCTTCCTCTCAACCTTTTGGGCTCCATATCAGTCGCTATGGCTGCTATGGCTATAGTTGCTGTATGGCTATGGTGCCCCACACAGAACTATGTGGCCTGGAAGTTCTATATTGCTCACTGCATTATGACCAGTTTTTTTATGGGGGGAAAGATCTCTCCTTGAGGAGAGCCACCAATAAATTGGTCGGTGTGAGGATTTACTCGCCTATCAGACCTCACTGACTGTTTTGCATAAAGCAAAGGCTTATGATATGTTTTGCATAAAGCAAAGGCTTATGATAAAAGAGCTGAGAAACTCCACAGCGCACTCTATTAGATGTAGTTACAATGTAGCTCGAATTGAGGATAACTACATCCAATAGAGTGCGCTGTGGAGTTTCTCAGCTCTTTTCCCATAAGCCTTATGCAAAACAGTCAGTGAGGTCTGATAGGCGAGTAAATGCTCACACCAACCAATTTATTGGTGGCTCTCCTCAAGGAGAGATCTTTCCCCCTTCTAGGCCACTTTCGCCTCTCACCCAGCCAACCAGTAAGTTCTATGCTGTACTGACGAGGGGCAATAACCCCGAAACAGCTGTCTGCATCTGAACTTAACTGGTTTGGTTCAAATCCTTTTTACTTTGCAAAGCTCCTGTGAGCTACATTGTGAATTGAGGATAACTGCATCCAATAGAGTGCGATGTGGAGTTTCTCAGTTTTTTTTTCATTTCATTATGGAAGAAATGTTATTAATAGGGTCTTTTTAGGGTGTGTCCCCATGTTCAATTTTAGATGCAGTTTTTGAAGCCAAAATCAATAAAAGATTAGAAACAAAGGGCGTCTTGTATGTACGGGGCTGCGCCAATAGTCTGGTGTCCGTCCAGACCAAAAACTGGCGCAGTCCTGTTCTCTAGATATATAATCAGACGCACTCCAAAATTAGGGTCATTATCAGGCACTTGTGGCACTTTGTAATGCGCCTGACATTGGGGGGCGTGCTGGTGGAGTGTCGCACTACAACCGTCCGAAACTACACATTTATGACGGGAGGACGGCAAAACTGCTGGAACAGGTAGACCAAGTTACAAGTGGTTACCTGAGCCAGAAGTGTACCTTTGTAGCTAGAAAGCACCTAATCTATGAAACACATTAGAACAGGTTCATAGATTCAGGCGCATTCTATGCTACTAATGCACGTAATAAAATTGTCGTCTGGGCGCCAAAATTCATACATGTCGTCCAAGGTGAAGTCTTTCATTAATAGTTGTCCTCCGTTTATAACCCAATTTAAGCTTTGTCTTTAAAAACTGTATTAAAAACCTAATTTGGGAACACACAAGTTGTGATGATTAATTAGAGTCTATTGCGTCACTAAATGAGCTTCAAATTAACACAAAATAAAATGAATAAGTAATTGATTAGTATAATTAAAGGGGTTGTCTAGTTGGTTTTTTTTTTGCATACTGCTTCCTATTGTAAATTTAAGAAAAGTTATACTCCCTCTCCTCTCACCTCAGATACAGCACTATGCCTGCTGCTTTCTTCTGGTCGTGATTACAACGGATCGTCCCCACTGTAGAATCTGATGTGCCATTGCCTGACATCACCATTCAGAAGTAAGCACTCCAAGCGGTGTTGTTAGCCACTGGCACGTGAACGCTGCAATCAGTGGCTGCAGAAATTATGCCCCACTGGAACTAAGAGCTATCCTTTGCCATGGGGGAGTTCTGAAAAAAAATGTATAATAAATAGAGTGAAAAAAATGTATCACATTCATGAATCCTTTTTTACCTTCTAAACAATAAAATTAAAAGAAGCTAAAAAAAAGATTTAAAAAGTAAATGAAAAATAATTATTTTCTTATCTTTTTACATGTACAATTATTTTATCATGGTTTATTATTTTTTTATAATTTTAATATTTTTTGCTTTGTATATTTCATTATTTTATGGTGTAATTATTATCATAATTATTGATGTTGTTTTTAACAAAATATATTTCCTTTTGATGTGTTTTTTATTGTGTTTTATTATTCTAAAGGTGCTTTTACAAAACGCAGTTTTGGTGCAGTTTTGACTGCGCTCCAATTAAACTGCCTTTATTACCAGCAAGCTTCTTTCACTTATATAAATTGTTCAGGAAGGTGTTTCAAGTAAGTAATCAATGACTGTGTGTGAAGTCTTGTGGATACAAACATACTAATTGATTACTCACTTTCCAAACAGTTAAGCTAAGTGAAAGAAGCTTGCTGGTCATAAAGGCAGTTTAATTGGAGCGCAGTTAAAACTGCACCAAAACTGTGCTGTGTGAAAGCACCATAAGTGTTGTTTTAACAACATATTTTTGTTCTTCTATGGTTTATTATTTTAATTGTGCAATTATCATCATTATTATTATTTTTAACAATATGTATTTCCTTTTGATGTATTCTTTAAAGTGTTAATATAATTATTGTTGTTTTGAACTTTTTTGTGTGACTTTTGTATGATGTCTAGACTTCACCAACGCTCCATTAAAACAAATTTGGAAAAAAAATCAAAAAAATAATGCCAGCGAGAATCTGATTTGTGGATGTCTCTTCTGTCACTCCGTCACGGTTTCATACAATGAAGAAAGTCATATACTGTACATCTGTAACGTGTTAAGTTTGTGCATCTTTGTTTTTTAACATTATTTGTGCAAATTTATTTTAATCTCTTTTTGGCCATGTGTTGATTTTATCCTTCCAAGTTTAATCACACTCTTCTTTTATCTCGTTTTCTAGAGATTTTATATATTTTTTTCAGTGTGTTTGACAGAAATTCCCAAAGATGCAGAATAATTTATAGCTTCGTGTCCTCTTCTCCCCTTGAAATATCTATGGAATGAAATCATATATTATGGGTCATTTATGTATTTCCAGCTATCCTAAGAAGCGATGCTTATCATTCGGCCTCATCTTCACATGGTACTTGCGAGAACAGTGTTGCACGGCAAGATTTGGAAGTTTTACACGCTACAAGTGCAGGTCAACTCAGGTGAATTCCTGTTTGCGTTGTCTGTGATTGAGGATGAAATAAAATCTTGTCTTTTTGCCCTGTTCTGTAAAACAAAGTCAGAAAAAATGTGAAATTTACATTGAGGATATTTCCTCCTTTAAGACATTGCATGACGGTTACAAAAACATGGCTGATTTCTTCCAAAAACAGCACCATCTCTGTTCGTGGGTTGTCTATGGCACTATAGGCTCAACTCCATTGAAGTGAATATGTCTGCAATACCAACATATGGACAGGCGTGGTGCTGTTTTTGGATGAAATCAGCCATGTTTTTCTGAACCATTACAACTCCTTTGAGTGCAGCCAAAGTATTAGGATCACGAGGGACCCTTTCTCCTCTTAATTTGTCAACTCAGTTGCTCGGATTTGTCTCTTTATCAATCCAAGTTATTAATAATATCCACATTTGCTATGAATGTTTGACCTCACTTCTTGCTGTGTACATATGGGCTCTTGAAAAAGTTTGGCATGCTTGATGAATTTTTCCACCATGTTTGTCAGCAGAGGCGAGAGGAAAGGCGGTTGGGTCCTTAAGGACTTTAAGATAATATTGTCAACCGTTCAGCATGTTTACGTAATGGTTTATGAATTGTTTTTGTGACTATACTCTTAAACAAATTTTTTATCCTCAATTTATAGTTCTTTTTGTTGTTATGGACCTAAACTACAGATAAAATACCTGGCAGCCAATCAAATCATAGAAAACACCGAAGTAGAAGGAGTTAGCTGACTTTTTGGAAGACAGTGACCTCTCCACTTTGAGTCAGGGTGACATGACCACAAAAGGGTTATGAATCAATTGTACACAAAATATTCTAGAGCCCACCAGATTATTAATAGACTCTCATCTGCAATCCCAAATAAGCAGTCACCTGGTATTAAGACTCAGAATCAGGGTCCGACTGGCCCACAGGTGAGTAAGGTAAGCCCACAGTGGGTCCCTGGGCATGGTTGGCTTCTGGGTGGCTTTTCAAGAATAAAGGCAGTGAAAAAAAGAGGCAGAGTGGAAAAGTCATATGTTGTATGTGCAGTCATGTAGCTGTAGGGTGGGCCCCAAGAATATCTCCACTGGTGGGCACCAAGAATCAGCTTCACTGGTAGACCCCCAAAAATCAACTGCACTGTTGGGTCCCAGGCACTCTAGTCCAACACTGCTCGGAATCTAGAACCTAGAACCTCCATCTATGTTCAGAGTATCAGCCAGAATTTAGAGAGTCAACATCTATGTTGAACAACAGTTGAAATCTCTGGACTCAGAAATTGCTGGACCTGTGGTTTATGCCTATTGCAGAGCCACCTATTGAATCTTTTCTTTGTAGTTCCTAAATACATAGAAAAGAAGAAACACTTCGTAGAACTGTAATGCTTTACGCTACTTGGGATAAGATTGCTTATGCGATCACAATCTCTAGCCCAAGTCTCCATTCACGGTTTGAGGCTGGATCCGTTGAGAGACCTTTGCCAACATATACCTTGGTGGAGCCATAGGAGTCTATTTTTAACTAGGTTTGCCCAAATCCCGTCAGTACACATTTTATGTACTAGTCTACCAAGCTTTTGAATCTGACACAAAGCCTATAGGAAGGATGCCTTATAGATATACTATGGGGTAGGAGCACCGTTTCTAGGGCAGCTCCTTTGCCAGGCAGAGACCAGTAGGGACACACTGCAAAAAAAAAAATCTAAGAAGAAAAATGGATTGGCTGTGAAATCTCCTATTGTGAATGGTGGATCCTGTTTTATCAGTACATTGGTATCACCTTTTCAGTGTGACCAACATGTACTGAGCAGCGGTATTTGGGCTTGTTTTGAGCCAAACAAACTGTTGTAGCCCTGTTCTATAGATGTATGGACCATTGTCCAAAACTTGGCACATTCTGTGCCAGACATGACACTTTTGAATGCGGCAAAGATGCCAGAATGGGTTGTGTCAGAATCATACAATGCTCCAAAGATGCACCAAAGTTTGGTGCGATAGTGCCATACATATACACACCAGTTTCAAAGTGGAATGACTAATACTGCTTTTGCTGTAAAATGAGACACATTTATAAAGTGCTGTGAGATACTTTCATACATACTGTACACTATTAAAAACAGAGGTGAGTCGCCACCCGGTTCATACATGTCCCTGATAGTGTCTTCTGCAATGTGTGTGTTCTGTAAAACACATAGTTGAGTTTCTATGTGCCTAGCCATAACAAAATAATCTTGAAATATTTTAGTTGTTAACCCTGGTTACTTGAATAGACTGGAACAGAATTAGCAGAGCCACCTCATTACCATGACAAGGCTGTATTCTACTGCTGAAGGCCTCAAGCAGCCAGGAGACCCTCTTAGAGAGGGTGATGTACATTTATTTGTAGAGAATGTAATATTCTAGTACCTTTTTCTAGTAACTACCATTTGTTGCAGCTACCATAAAGCATACAAATCTGGCTGCACTGTTAATACAGATTATATATGAAGGAAATGTGTCTACAATATGGCCCACCCTAAGGAAGATTTTAAAAATCTATATCTTAGTACTATGTCACACTAATCATTAGAGTAGTTCATTGGAAGCTTTGCTGTATAGGCTGGGATCGATTTAGCAGAGCTGCCTCGTCATTACAGGATGGACGAGTTAATAAGCCAGACATAGCTACTACCAGTGAAGGAAAATGCTAAGTCCAGAAACTTCCATCAGTTGGAAGATGGCAGTAAATAGTGGATGGCGCTTTTATTGACTTTCTTTTTTGTGTTGTTTGTATTTTGTTTCATCCAACCTAGGAAGCCAACTATCCTTGCTTGACCATGACACCCCATTTTGAATGGCATTATGTAATGACTACTGAGAAATGTAAATTGTATGTGTGGTTTGCCAATCCAGCTATGGCTCTTGTGATGTACAAAATCTAAGGTTAAGCATACCCACTTTAATATACAGTATATATTCTCACTTATTATATAGAAGAAAATTATAGCCAATACATCAATGGGAGCTTGTCATGGTATGGGGACATTAGCACAACAATTGCATGTGGCCAGGGTCTCCATGGGACATGTTGACTGATTGGTCATAAAGGAGCAGTAGAACCCCCTAGTGGGCCTCTTGGCTTGTTGGACCCCCTGGACATGGCAGGTCTGGAAAAAAGCAGAAAGCAAGAGGTAGAGTGCAAGAGGCATGTGCAGTCACGTACAATAGCTGTAGGGTGGCCACAAATAACCAAACTCCAGAAGTTGGTCCTAAGAACCAACCTCTCTACCCATGGATCAACTCCTCTAGTGGAATCCAGACATCCTAGTCCAACAGTGGGTCCCAGTCCAATTTTGTTAATCAAAACAGTAGTGGTCTTTACTATACTTCCTGTTTAGCCTACGTTAACTATAAACAAATTGTTTTTAGTCCAATATGGACTACCCATAAAGATAATTCAAAGGATATCACCAGTGTTAACATTGTCTTTGTATTTTATACAGTATTTAGGGTGAATGGGAAGGAACTTCTCCCTCATCTAGTACACGCACATATGTGGCGATATTCCCAAAAATTGGCGTCGCCGTGTAAGTTTTTAGGCACATTTAATCAGTGTAAAGTGCGCCTGAAAGCACAATAATTAATTTGCCTAAAAAGGTGCATTGTGCAATCGCGGAGCATAGCGTATCATTGCTAGTGTAAGTAATGCGCCTACTGAGGCATATTTCGTAAAGGAGGCGCATAACGTATCATTACTAGTTATTGCGTTATGGAGTCGCACAACGTATCATCGCTACTATATTTAATGTGCCTTTTGAGGCGCATTACAATGTGTTGTGGCCGGCTTATAATGCGCCTAGTTTTGGTGTACGACAGTTCATTTCCATCAAGATTATGGCATCAAGAGTATTTTTAGTGCAAAATAGACCCAAATAACGGCACTTGTGTATTGGGACATGTTGCCCATGGAGTCCAGTTTTGGGGCTTAACTCTTCCTTTCTTTGGTCATGAAGTCAAGGACACAAATAGTAGTTCCAAGACATTCACTGAAGTCCTACTTTGCCTGGAAGCTGATACTTTTCCACCTTAAAACAAAGTCACAAAGTTAAAGACCTCAAAGGTAGTGAAGGACAAGGTACTTTGATATTACTCCAGTCTGTGATATATATTTTGTTTTTCAGACTACAAGACACACTTTTTTCCCCCCAAATTTGGGAGGAAAATGGTGGTACGTCTTAAAGTCCGAAAATTACGATAGGTGCGTCTTATGGTCCGGTGCGTCTTAAAGTCCGAAACATACGGTAGGTGCGTCTTATGGTCCGGTGCGTCTTAAAGTCCGAAAAATACGGTAACTAAATTTTCCCCATTCATTGAGCAGTTCATTAGAATTTTAACATGTGTAGAAGTGAAAAATTTTTATTTTTTTTTGTTCACACAACCAACCTGCTGAATTTCCAACTCACAGTGCAGCTGAGTTGACATAACCCTGTACAGTTTATATATAGATCGCACTCACAGATTTATATTGTTTTGTGGGAAAATACAGTATTGAACCATACTGAGTTTAATGATGATTAATTACTGGAATGTTGCTCATTTTTTACAGTCTAGATCTGGTTACTTTAGTCTGTACATACATTGAAGGTCTATTTTCCAACACATGAGTATTCTGTCATTAGCAGTCATCAATCATCTCACTGTTATCATGGCTGTCCTATGATCCGTCATCTTGAAGTGTCATGAAATTAATGTTTCTAAAAATATCCCAAATGAATTTAGGGTCAGTGGATGGATGGTAGGAATTAGTTATTCACACCAGGGGACCCTTCCTTACTATTTTGCATATTGTCCCATTCACATTTCCTTATTTAAGAATCAGTGGAGAGTAAACATGCATAAAAGAGAACTCTGCTTGGGTTATCTTCCTGATAAACGGCCCAAATTGGTGGAACCGCAAATTTATCATGTTAATATACATGGGAGCTTTGGGATTAAAATGCTAATTTGTTATAAATTTTGTGTTGAGATGGATAAAGCAGAATCAGTATATAAATTACATTTGCTGGAGAGGACTTAAAAAAGTAGAACTCATTAGTTATCCTGAGTATTCCTCTTAAAGAGGTTTTCCAAGGCTTTTAAAAACCTCCCTACCTCCTTCCCACTATGCTAGAGTAGAAAATTAACCCATCTTTACTTCTCCCATCAGCATCGTTCCAGGACTGCCAGAGCTCCAGTGTTCTCCCCTTTCCTTCACTGATGACATCACGTTCATGAATCACTGATGCTGGAACCAATCACTAGCCTCAGCAGTCACATGTCTGCATATGCACCATGTGACCACAGAGGCCAGTGATTGGCTGAAGCATCAGTGATTCATGAACGTGATGTCATCAGTGAGGGACGTGTGGGGAAACTTTGACAGATCTGGCAGAGCTGGATAGGTGGTGATGGGAGAGATAAGTATGGGTTAATTTTCTATTTTAGCTCAGTGGGAGGTGGTTGAGAAGTTTTTTAAAAGTCTTGGAAAACCTCTTTAAGGCTTCAGTAGAAAACGTATAAACTTCTATATTCACTGTTCCTTCATCTGCTTGTAGTTGGCTTAGACAGGACTGAGTCCAAGGCCATATGTATGAAAACTGTCTAGGTCTAAAACTTTCTTTGTTGCCCATAGCAACCAATCAGAGCCCATAGTGACCAATCACAGCTCCCCTTTCATTTCATATAATGCTCTGATAAAATGAAAAGGGAGCTGTGATTGGTTGCTATGAGCTCTGAGTGGTTGCTATGGGCTCTGGTTGCTATGGGCTCTGATTGGTTGCTATGGGCTATGATTGGTTGCGATGGGCAACAAAGAAAGTTGGTCCGAAAAACATTGAACATGTTCATTCTTCCGCCCGGTTTTCGGGCGGTTTATGAACAAGTCAATGTGAAGGGGGAGGACTTTTCTCTGCAAAACAGAGCAACTAACGGGGGACGGGCCCTTAAAGTTCCTGCTGCTAAACTCCTTGTGCCAGGTACCACAGAACATCTTCAAAGGTCTGTTAGAGACCCGGCCTTGACAGAGCAAAGCACAAAAATGACCTTCCTAGTTTTAGGGAGGTTTTAGGCCGAGTTCACACAGCTTATTCATGGCGTAATTGTGGGACGGATTTCGCCCGCAATTACGCTGTGGGCTCGACAGCGGGGGCGTGGCGTGAGGAGCGGCAGCTCGCCGGCCCCATAGACATTCATTATCCACAGCGTGTATACCGCCGTGAATAATTGACATGTCACTTTCTCCCCGCTCGCCGTATTTCACAAGCGGGGAAAGGAGACGGAATTAATAGTTCTCTATGCGAATGGGGATTACCGTAATGACTGGGATGTATTTCAGCCGCAGTGCGGCGCGAATTACGGGCTGAAATACGTCCCAAAATAAGCCGTGTGAACATAGCCTTAATGTCCTGGTTTTTAATCTGGCCAAAAATAAAAAGAAAACCTCCTTCTTCTTCTTGGGTTCCACCAAGGTTCTTCCTACTTTCCAAAAGCATAATGCTTAACTGGCTTCCTATGTAATTGGTCTTAGTGTGTGTGTGTGTCTGACATATGGAAATTACATTGATGATGGTGGCTGAGGCTGATGTGATGGTGACAACCTGTACAGAACTGAGGAATATGATAGTGGTATATAAGCAAAATAAACACATGAACTGCTTCTGGAACTGAATACTATTGAATAGTGCTAACTACATTGTCACATACATAGTATAGAGCAAGGGTGCATAATATGCATCTGGAAGACCACATTTAGCCCCTAGTGCTGCTGTTTGTTTTCTCGGCGCGTATACGCCGTGAATAATTGACATGTCACTTCTCTCTCCGATCGGCATATTATCCGAGCGTGGAGAGGAGACGTAATCCATAGTTCTCTATGAGAACTGTGGATTACCGTAATGATTGGGACATATCTTGCCTCGTATTTCGCGCAGTACGGCACGAAATACGGGGCAAGATACATCCCAAAATAAGCCGTGTGAACATAGCCATATGGAGGACACTGTGAGTGACATGTATGAACAGGGCTGCGCCAGATATATGGGGTCTTTTCAGCCCAATATCCAGCGCAGCCCCGTTCGATACATGTTTAAATCGCCCACATGCCGCTCCGGGGCACATTACATAGAGCCCGCGGCACTATGTAATGCGCCCGATCTCGGGGGGCGTGTGGGAGGCAGGCGCACTAGAACCGTATGAAGCTACATATTATTAGCTTCGCTACGGCATTTCTAGGCGCATTACAGCTAGAACAGGTAGAGCACTTTCAAAGTGGTTTACCTGAGCCAGAAATGTCGTACAAGCGCTAGAATGCGCCTGATTTATGGCCCGCTGTAGAACATGTTCATAAATCAGCCGCATTTTGTGCCAGTATTATGCGCAAGAAATTTGGCGTTCCCACGCCAAATTTCATGCATGTCGCCCTATTAGTCTGGCACTACATGGCTGGCACTGTTATGGTGGGCACTGCTATGGTGAGCACTGCATGACTGGCACTGCAGGACTATATACACTAATTTAAGCAACCTAGATGAAGTATCCAGTAAAAATAGTTTTTGTATTACCTCTGGATTTCTTCCTTAAAGGGATTTTGCCACGAAGTAAAATTGACGTGGGAAACTTGCAAACTAAATAATAAACATTTCACCATTTATCATTGTTAAAAATTCTGGGGCCAATTTTGTTTTTAGCTGCTCCTTTAGTGATCCATTGTTTACAGCTCGTCTCCAGGGTATATGACCAGGGCTGAGAGCTTCACACATCACCTCTCTTCTCAGGCAGCTACTCAGTGTTTAAACCCCAGGAGCTGTCACTCTACGCCTGTCCTCTGTGCTCCTTAGAAATTAGTCAAACAGTGCAAATAAATAAAAAAAGAAACCTCAATGAGGTCTGTGCATTGATAAAGAGAAAAGAAAAAATTCACAGGCTTGGTTCCTGCAGGGATTTGAACCTAGGACCCTTGTGCTGTAAGGTAAAAACTTTACCTCTGAGCTACTCACAGCTTAATACATAAACAGACCTTTCTTTGACTACAGAGAGGAAGGCCTGGTGATGTCATCCTGCAGGTCACATGATATGTAATTCAAACAAATCACACACGTCCCCTTCTGAGCACACAGAGCTGAAGAGCTGGAGGCAGGAGGTATGAAATGAGATCGTGGCGAAACCCCTTTAAAGGAGTATTTATTTCTGACACAATCATGGTCGATCCTCAAGATAAACCATTAAGATGTCTGATAGATTTTCCGAATCCCCAAAGGGGCAGATGAAATTGAGGAAGGATCTAGTGTTCAAAAAGTCACTTCTGCACCCCCAAAAGTAAAATAAAATAAGCCTTTTTTGGTCAAGACAGGAAATCCCCTTTCCGGACTTTTTCATTTCCCTAAAAAAAAAAGACCTTTTGGGCCTTTTGGGTAATTTACCACTTTTAATAATAAAGGTCTTTAAACCCCCTTAAACCCCAGGCCTAAAAATTTAAACCGAATTTTTTTATAATTTTTCCCCTAGTTTTAAAACATTTTGTAACTTTTTTTTTTTTTCAATGACACAGTTAAAGGGGCCCGTTTTATTAAACAATTGATTTTTATGGGGGAATAGTTTTAAGTTCACTTAAAAAAATATTGCAGAATTATTTTAAATTTTTTTTTTTTTTTTTTAAACACCTTTCCATCCACACTAATAACTTGTTTAGATAATTCACGGGATTAGGGTCTGGGGATACCTAAAGTGTAGGTTTTTGGTTTTTTTTTGAAAAAGTATGCACAATTTTTTTTAATTAAAAATTTTTTTTTATTTTATTATTTATTTATTTTTTAATTTTTTAAAATTTTTATTTATTTTTTTTTTATCCAATAAGGGGAGAACTGTTTTAAATTTTTTTTTAACACTTAGTAATGTTTAGCATATTCATATATGCAATACTTTCTAATCTGTCACTTTGACACGTCATGACTGGCACACACGGGTTTTTGCCCTGACACTGGCTTGTTACACAGACAGCCGGGGGCTACTCTAACCCCAGGGTTAAACGTGCAGCCTTCCCGGGCTCTTTCGGGTGCCGGGGTTTTTCCGATCACCCACAAGCAGGAAACCCTTTTTTTTTTTTTTTTTTTTTGTGGTGGTAAGCACCCCGCAATAAAAGGGGTTAAACACCGGTTCAGGGGTTTCCCCCCCCCGGTTCTCGCGGGAGATGCTCGGGGATCAGGGGGAGTAAACCCCGCCCACCATTCTCGCCGGGGCCCTTTCAAACCCCAAAGTTTCGCCGCCAAAAGGTGCGGGAATAACCCCCCCACGATGCCCAAGAAAATGGGCTCTAAGGGTTAAAGGGGTTTTTTTTAAGATCGCAAAACAATACTTTTTCAATATTGCCCTTTAAAAGTGTCCTACCTTTTCCCCAGATATCCCCCCCTTTTATAGCCATCACTCTTGGTCGCTAACTACAGACCGTTCATCTCTCATGATAGGCCAGCACTGGTTGCAACTACAGACCCGTTTTAGAGATAGCTTCCAGCACTGGTTCATAGCACAGACCTGTTTATCTATCCCGAAGGCGCCAGCACGGTTTTATAGCTACAACCTGATTATCTATCCTGAAAGGCACAGCACGGGGTTTCAAAAGCTACAGACTTGGGTTTTTACTGCAGCCAAAAAAAGCCATAAACAAGCCCCTGAAATTTAAATTTAAACCAAGAAAACAGGACTGAGAAGGTAAACAATGTAGTGGACAACCCCTTTTAAATTTACTGGGGGAGGACAATATAAAATTTTTGGCCATTGGACAAGAACAGCTGCATCTGTCAAAAAATATATAGTACAATATAACTGCAAGGCCCGCGGGAAAACCTGCCTTTTTTCTATTTTTCTTTTTCCCCAAAATTTTCACTTTGGGGAGGGGTAAAAAAAATTTTTTTGGGAAAAATTAAAAGAACAAAGCTGTGACCTTTCACACACAAAAGTAACCCCTCCGTAACCCACTGCCCCCCAACATTTAAAACCCCAAACACCGCGCCCCCAAATTTTCACATTTTTAAACTTTTCTGAATTTTTTCGTTACCGAAAAGAATTGATGCTGGGAAAAGATAAACGGGTTTTTATAAATGGAACCACGAGCGGGCCACAAACACCCATTTCTTGAGCGAATGCACTTCAAAGAGGTTGGTGCGTGTTTTTATTTCTGTAGTTATAAATGTGCTGCTCCAGAGGCAGATGTGCCAAGGAAGAATTCTGCTTTTTTTTTTGCTTCAAGTTAGATGCCTTCCTTTGGTTAATTTTCTCATCTACCCTTAACAAAATATATATTTGTCTTTAAAAGTTTAATGGTTTACAAAATTTGGGTAAAGTTTGGGAAAACAGCTAAAAAAAAAAAGTTGAAAAAATTTTAAATTTATTAAAAAAAAAAAAAAAAAAAAAAAATTTGAGAGAAATGTGCTGAAAGAATATGGGAAATTTAAAACATTTTTAAAAAAGAACAGAGAAAGACAAAAGTAGATAGATTAGAAAAACAAAAAAATAGAAATGATGGTGTAGGTAAGAAAAATTCTGAAGAGAAGAAATTTCTGAAACATTCAGAAATCTGATTTAAAGATTACTCTGGAGAAAACTGGAAAAATAAAAAAAATTCATGTTATAGAAAAATTTTAAAATAATTGAAAATAATTTGAAATTTATTGAAAACAATAAAAAAAAATTGGTGAGAGATTTGTGCTGTAGATGAATTTGGAAATTAAACATTTGAAAAATTACACTGTGAAATTAGTGCTGTAGATATGTTTAGAAATCATATTAAAAAATAAAAATGATGCTGTAGATAAGAAAAATTCTGAAGAGAAGAAATTTCTGAAACATTCAAAAATCTGATTTAAAGATTATTCTCGAGAAAACGGGAAAAATTCCAAAGAATAAAATAAAAAATTCATAGCACTAATCCTGTGGTGGGCTGCTGATTGCCGCACATACCTACTGTATGTGGCCATCATCCTGAACCTTGTCTCATCAATGACTCCAACACACTTTCCATAGGGGCAGTGACATGTCAGCTGGGTGCTTTGATCACTTAAAGGGAACCTGTCACATAGATTATGCCCCCCCTTGCTGAGGACAGCACAAGCTAGTGTCAGACCTGCTGTTTCCAGCGCTGTGTCACTTATTCTGTAAGATGCTGTAGTTTTAGAGCATTTAATGCTCAAATCTTATTCATGAGTAGGTGTTAGCCCCGCCCACCAAAGGCTAGCCCCGCCCACTTGCCAGTTATTCGCATGTTTCTAGCTATTCAAAGTAATAGGTTTATCAGTTGAGGTGGGCGGGGCTAGCCTCAGATGGGCAGGCCATGAAAAAACTGACTCTTTTCATGACTCTTTTCTGTCTGAAAACTGCAGACTTGAGTATTAAATACACGAAAACTACAGCATCTTACAGAATAAGGGACACAGCGCTGGAAACAGCAGGTCTGACTCTAGCTTGTTCTGCCCTCAGCAAGGGGTGCTTAACCTATTTGACAGGTTCTCTTTTAGCCTGTTCTGCCATTTTAGCTAAGATACTTTCTTTATCTTTATATTTTGCGACCATGAAGCAAGTTTTGGGTTGCACAACTAAAAATGAAGAATAATAGTGCAGTATATGCTGACATTTCGGCTGTGTTCAGACAAGTACATCATAGATGGGTTGAACAATTTTAGTGGGTTTTTTTCTGTTTTCCTAAAAAAAATGTTTTTACAGGGCTTGTCCAGTTTAGAAAAAATGATTTTCTAAATAATATCCCTTCCACAGTAAAGCACTTCTGTAATATACAGTACTTTATAAATTGTATGTGGGTTTCCTGCAGATGAGCTGTTTGATGACAGGAAGCTTAGTAGTTCTGTGTGTCAGGACACAGGAAACAGCTTTGTGTCGATCCCCAGAAATCAAGTGTTCAAATGGGTGTGGCTTTTTTCAGGATGGCCTTCCAGAATCTTTGTGAGCTCTTGATGATTTTTTATAATATCACTTGTTTTTTATGGTGGCCTCTGGTGCTGATGAATGGCTTTTACATTAGACGTAGTTTAAATTAGTTACTGTGTTTTTATTAGGGTGTCAGGTGGTGTGGGTGATGCCCCATTAGCAGCAACTTAAAGGGGTTGTATCATTACATTAAATGGTCTTCAGAATAAGGGGACAGTGAAAACAAACAACTTTGCAATTGGATGTAATTTGCAAAGCTGTCTTGTTTTCACTGTCTCCCTTATCTTCGTTTTCTGTAAACACTGTTCCCCAGTGCCGGTCGGATTCCACCTCTTTTCCTTTCATTGGCTGCCGACTCTACTAATTTACATTCTGTCTGCCCCCCCCCCCCCCCCCCCCCGGTCGTATTCAAGGGAGCCTGCATTCCTGCCTCTCTCACGCAGAATAAGGGGCCAGCAACATTTCACTCTGCACAGCCAGCAGCTCCACACTAACACTACAGCTGCTGCTACAATCAGAAAACAGCAGAATTGTGCTCGATGCCTAATGCTCCTGCATGTAAACATAGAAGGGAGACAGATCTGTGCTGCTCTGGATGAGTTCATAAAAGACTGGATTCAATTGTAACAAACCTCCAGCTGTGAGAGGAGAGGAGAGGAGAAGAGATCAGTGCTCTGAGTTCATAGAAGACTGTCTAGACTGAATGCAGGCCTGTGCTATGTAAACAAACAGCTCTTACAAAATAAGACTGCATAGGGAGAGGAACGACACAGTGACATGTGGACTCAAACAGAGGGGAGGGGGGGGAGCAGGGATGTGCTTCCACTGATCTCAAACAAACACACTGACTCGGGAGCGAGCACGAACAGTGAAGGGGGGGGATGATGCCATCCCCCTTCAGTTAAGAAACATCCAGTTGGGCGGGGAAGAAACGCCCCTGTATTTTTTAGGGACTGAGAAACTGAAAGTACAAGGAAACACACGAACTGATGAAGCGATACATCCCCTTTAATGGCAGGAAAGGAATGGCAAATGTGGACATGCAGCAAACAAAAAACGGTGCTTGGTTTTTGGTCTCAGACACATCAATCATGGTGGTTTCATAACAATATGTACAATAGCTCGATGGTTAATTAGCAATCTTACAATCTCTTTTGGCAGTCACAGCCCTCCTTCATTCTGGCTGCCTTTCTTCTACATCAATTGCTACGGTGTAGGGTTCCCCTTCATCCTCTATGGTCATTGTTCTCTCAGGCCGTGGCTCCACCGCTGTGTCTCGCATGTCAACTCCTTTCTCACTGTCCGCAGTAGCACTGTCTAGCAGTCCACCTCTGTCCTGGGACACATGAGGCACCAAACTTTGTGTCGCAGCCCACCATGACAGTCCTTACAACCACAGTGTCAGATGTCTCCATGATACAGCTCAGTTTGGGAATATTAAACCTCGTCCTTAGGAATTCCCCATGAGATACTAGGAAATGCCTCTTCTGGACAAGGTTTACATAAACCAAACCAACCCCTTCCACAATCTGGTTTCTAGAAGTCTCACGAGAAGAAATGGGAAGGTTAGCATGTATATGTTACTTTAGTTAGGCCCAGACCTTACTTCTACTATGTACAGCAGGTCTATTTACAATCTATTTTTTTTTGCTCAGCTCTATTTAAGTCCCAACCATTTATAGTTCATCAACTATTCTATGTTAACTATTCTGGGCTCCAGTTTATAGAAAGGATTTAATAGAGCTCGAGAAAGTACAAAGATGAGCAACCAAACTAATAAGGGGAATGGAGCATCTTTGTTATGATAAAAGGTCAAAAGAATTAAACTTACTTAATCTTGAGAAAAGACATGATTAATTTATATAAGTATATAAATGACCCCTATAAAAAGTATGGGAAAAAGTCATTTCATGTAAAACCCCCTCAAAAGACAAGAGGACATTTCCTCCATCTGAAAGTGTGAATCTGTGAAATAGCTGCCTGAGGAGCTGGTCACAGCAGGAACAGTTGAGGGTTTCAAGAAAGGCTTAGATAACCGCTTACTACTAAATAACATTAATAGTTATGTAGCCATATAAAACGTCTAGATCCAGTCTGATGACAATTTTGGGATCAGAAATAAAATAATCCTTTAGGGCTGATTGGTTCTTTCCTTATTGGTTCCAAAGTCTGCATCAGCTTAAAAACTCCCTCTACCTCTCCCTTCATCCACGTCTTACCCAACCCCTGGTTGAACATGATGGACATTTGTCTTTTCTCAACCGTATATAGCTATGTAACCTGCAGGCTGCAAGATGGCAGCCAGACAGTCTCCACTTTGCAACTTTTCCCTGATGCAGTTGTATATCCCCGGCCTCTGCTGGTCCTATGGTGCTTTATAGGGTCTCTCTTTCTTACCCCACTTCAACCACCCCTCCAAATAGTCAGAGGTTCGCACACAAATCAGGGCTTATACCTCTCTTGGCTTGGCCCCAGCCAGCCCATTTCAGTTGTCAGCTGCCTCTTTCCTAACAGGAGTTATTAAAATTAAGGATAATGACCACCCATTGACTGTAGATGGTGGGTGGTGCGTGTCTTCTTTCTGCAGGTTTTGTTGCTCACTGCGCTGTAACCAGCTTATGAAATTAGGCCACTCAACTGTACTACCTTAAACTGGCCTATATCCCTGTGTGGGTGTATGCTTTACATGTGCATGTTCCCGAACTTTCTCAGTGGTGTCAGAACTATCCCTCTTATACCACTCTACATATGGACCTATTCACAGCCACAGTTCTTGCGCCATCTTCTATTTCTGCTGCAGCATCTTAAGCTGATAGTCACCGCCGAATACAATAAATGCATTCATCCCAATGTCAGCACTGGTGTCCATTATTAGTACGTTGTCTTAAAAATAGAATAGACAGAAAAATACAGATACAATTTTAACTAGTTCCTGGATGACCACTGTATGTTGAAACCATAACTCTATGGAAAACCGGCAATTAGTTCTAAGGCCCTAAAATGTCCCCAACATAATGCAAAATGAAGATTATAGAAAACTATGCAGATCCTACTCCAGATAAAATGCGTCCTTTCATATATCAGAGAGAGCTGCTGAAAGCTGGAAATCACTTTCTATGATGAGGACAGGAGCTTATTTGGGTCATGTACTAAATACTCAATGTACCAGAAAATGGGGCTCTCACCTGGTGCCCAAAGGAACCGCTCATCCTGGACATGTAAGAGCAGTTCTGGACATGTAGTACCGCACTGTACAGTATAGAGGCGCTACTAGACCACCAATCACTGCATGCACCTTGAAACTACATTCAACATACACGGACAGTAAAGACCATTGTATGTTGAAAATATTGTATCCTAAGGCCATTGGAATTTGAGGGAGCACGGTATTATAAAATACCCTGCTGTCCTGATTTTTCTTCCCTTCAGAGTTAGAGCAATTCTTATCTCCTGCTTATGTAAACGAGCTTTCCTAGGTTACCACTGCTCTCTGCTCTAAAGACAGGACTTTCATTAGGCGTTTTATCATGTAACTGATCTACCCCACCTGTTCTGCTGTGATACATAGATAGCTGAAATGATGAGCTTTGTCCATGGTCTCATGTAGAATGCTACAGCATTAGATTTGAGCACTACACTGGTCACAAGAGGCCATCGAAGCAGGGCTGTATTGACCACTCGGCACTGGAGGTCCAGGGCCTTGGGAGGCACCTTGCTGGGGGCGGCAAAAGTAATAGATATTTTTGTCTAATCCCCTCCCCTGCCTGCTTTCAGGCTTGCTTGTAAATCTAGCATCTTTTAAGTTAGGATGAGAAGGAGTAGAAGGGAAGAGCAAGGCAGCCTCTGGGACTGTCTAAGCATAGTGCTAAACAAGCAGCAGACAGGCCCACTCAGCACGGAAGGGAGTGGGACCAAGAGAGTTCAGAGTCACTTTCATTGATAAAGGATTCCTCCAGCTTAGTTTCCTTGGCAGACATGCCTGGGAGGAGTACTAGCCTAGGAGAGAAGCATGTGGAAGGAGATCCAAAACGTTTGACCCAAGTCCTACAGTTTAAGGGCAATGCTACCAAATACTAATGAAATGTATGGAAACTTTTGACTTTGCAGAAAGTAATAAAAATGCCTTAAAAATTCTCTCATTATTCTGCATTTGGCAAATATAAATAATTATAATTATACACCTCCTCCCATGACATCAGTCCTACTCTCCTACAAAACACCAGTGACTGTCTGTCCGCTGTCTCCAACATCATGTCCTCTCTCCATCTGAAACTAAACCTCACTAAAACTGAAATTCTTGTCTTTCCGCCATCTACTAACCAACACCCCCCTGCTATTTCTGTTTCTGTATGTGGTACCACCATTTCTTCTAGGCAGCAGGCCCGCTGTCTTGGGGTTATACTAGACTCTGATCTGACCTTCACCCCATATATCCAATCCCTTGCCCGCTCCTGTCATCTGCACCTCAAGAACATCTCCAGAATCCGTCCGTTTCTCACTGTGGAAACAACTCAAACTCTCATTGTGGACCTTATTCTTTCTCGTCTTGAATCCTGTAACTCCTTGCTAATCGGTCTCCCTCTGTGCAAACTCTCCCCTCTCCAATCTGTCCTGAATGCAGCAGCCAGGCTCATCTTTCTCTCCAGCCGCTATACTGATGCCTCTACCCTGTGTCAGTCACTGCACTGGTTGCCCATCCAGTACAGGATACATTATAAACTAATCACTTTCACCCATAAAGCTCTCCACAACGCTGCCCCCCCTACATCTCCTCACTCGTCTCTGTCTACCACCCTACCCGCTCTCTCCGCTCTGCTGCTGATACCAGGCTACACTCATCAATCATCCGAACCTCCCATGCCCGTCTCCAATATTTCACACGTGCGGCACCAGTTCTCTGGAACATGCTACCGCAGGCGATCAGGCACATTCACAACCCTCACAGTTTTAAGAGGGCCCTGAAAATACATCTTCTCAGTCTGGCCCATCAAGATCCCTAACTGCTATCACACACATCTGTCACTCCCTACACTAGGGCCCTCACAGGCACTTATCTGTATATAGATGTACTGTCTGAGGGGCAGGTTCATCCATTATTCACATAAACCACCCCCTATTTATGAAACATGGCCGGACCATTGTAAACCAAGCACTTCTCACCCTTCGTCTTACCCATACACCCTAATAGATTGTAAGCTCTCACGAGCAGGACCCTCACACCTTGTGTCTCATTTGTAAGTCCTTTTAATGTGTAATGTCTGTACGTTTACCCTCGAATTTGTAAAGCGCTGCGGAAGTTGTTGGAGCTATATAAATAAAGATTATTATTATTATTATTATTATTTTGGTTCCTAATTGACCTAAAACAGGGAAGGTTTATTCTGATTTCATGTCAGATAGTGAGAAAATCACATTCGTGGGCCGTCAGTATATATTTAAAACACTTTCTTTATTATAGCAAATCGTAAAAAACACGTAAACATGCTCTTCTATAAGCCAGTTCAAAAGGGATACTTATGTTTTGTTGCGGAGTCAGAGCTCCGTTCAAGCATGAGTCCTATGACGCCCCGCGCGGCACTCTGTTTTCAACGTCCTTGTTTGGATGTTATAATGCCGTCTAATGCGTCCGTGTGGTATTTCACCTTTCACCGGTATACAGGGTGTATAGGAACCCGATCCAATGCCCGCTGTTTTGGGCTTCCCGAGGAGACCCCCGGAGACCGCCGCACACGCCGACAGTTATCGCTCGGTCTCCGGGGGTCTCCTCGGGAAGCCCAAAACAGCGGGCATTGGATCGGGTTCCTATACAGCCTGAACAGGAAGTGGGAGCCTAAAGCTGTAGAACTGCCCACAACCTGAACAGGAAGTGGGTGGGAGCCTGGAGCTGTAGAACCGCCCACAGCCTGAACAGAAAGTGTGAGCCTGGAGCTGTAGAACTGCACACAGCCTGAACAGGAAGTGTGAGCCTGGGGCTGTAGAACCACCACAGCCTGAATAGGAAGTGTGAGCCTGAAGCTGTAGAACCAGCCACAGCCTGAATATGGAAGTGTGAGCCTGGAGTTGTAGAACCACCCACAGCCTGAATAGGAAGTGTGAGCCTGGAGTTGTAGAACCACCCACAGCCTGAATAGGAAGTGTGAGCCTGGAGCTGTAGAAATGCCCACAGCCTGAACAGGAAGTGTGAGCCTGGAGTTGTAGAACCACCCACAGCCTGAATAGGAAGTGTGAGCCTGAAGCTGTAGAACCGTCCACAGTCTGAAATGGAAGTGTAAGCCTGGAGATGTAGAACCACCCACAGCCTGAATAGGAAGTGTGAGCCTGGAGTTGTAGAACCACCCACAGCCTGAATAGGAAGTGTGAGCCTGGAGCTGTAGAACCACCCACAGCCTGAACAGGAAGTGGGAGCCTAAAACTTTAGAACCACCCACAGCCTGAACAAGAAGTGGAAGCTTGAAACTGTAGAACCAACCACAGTCTGAACAGGAGCCTGAAGCTGGATGTGAAGAGCAGGATCTGTGTAACAGCATGGTGAGAAAACCCCTTTAATCAGAATATAGTGCCCACTAGAGTTGTGTACATAGGGACCTGTTCAGTTTGGCACTGTTTTGACTAAACTTGTAAAAACATTTGGATTCAGTATATCCTGAACCCAATTTTTTTCTCTAATCCTATCCCTGTCTCTAACCCTACCCTAATGCCAACTGTAACAATAACCCTAAGAAAGGTTTAGGATGCTTTAGGAGTTAAATTACCTTTTTAGCATCACATCAGGCCTGATGTGGCATCACTTATGGTGGGACCATGTGACGTCACTCCCTGTTTCACTATATTATCCCTATGTCATGGACAATGGAAATTTAATTTTTGGTCCTGACGTAGCACATTGTGAATGACATCTGTCGTCACTTGCAGTTCCAAAAACATCGGACCAGGACTGAAGCTGTAAGGTAAGTTAACCCCTTAAAACCGCTAAAAACCCTAACTCTAAACCCAATTTAGGGTTCAGGTTAATTTTTTTGCAAAAATGTTATTCAATAGGCTTACTCAATCAAATTGCTTAGATTCGGGTAGAATTTGACATTAACCCCCGGAGACCGCCGCACACGCCGACAGTTATCGCTCGGTCTCCGGGGGTCTCCTCGGGAAGCCCCATACAGCGGGCATTGGATCGGGTTCTTATACACCCTGAATACCGGTGAATGGTGAAATACCACACGGACGCATTAGACGGCATTATAACATCCAAACAAGGACGTTGAAAACAGAGTGCCGCGCGGGGCGTCATAGGACTCGTGCTTGAACGGAGCTCTGACTCCGTAACAAAACATAAGTATCCCTTTTGAACTGGCTTATAGAGGAGTATGTTTACGTGTTTTTTACGATTTGCTATAATAAAGAAAGTGTTTTAAATATATACTGACGGCCCACGAATGTGATTGGATGGTTATTTGCAGGTTTTGGAGACTTGCATGTGGTGCCGATAAGGGACAAAATTTGTTATAAGAAGTGGCATAACCATATAAAGCAAGATAGTGAGAAAAACCTGCAGATGGGGCTTTTTATATAGTGTATGGAAACTTCTGGTTTATATGAGATAAATAGATAGATAATAAATATATATAAGTAGATTAAAATATAAAAAAAATATATATGATATAATAAGAATAAATGGTAGATATGGAAGTGAATATATATATATATTATATGAATATATAATATAAATATTATATGATTATGATGATAGATAGATAGATAGATAGAATAGATAAGATAGATGGTAATATATAAATATATCAGATAGATGGGTAGATAGACAGATATATAATAGATAATAAATATACAGCTCTGGAAAAAATTAAGAGACCACTGCACAGTTTTCTAAGGACCAGCCTCTCTACATGTCTGACTTCCATTCCAGTGTCAGTTGAATTCCAACCACAGTCCACCTCATTCTACTTAATGTGCTTCTGATTAGGTGATCATCTGAACCAAATCTTATTTAATTATTTAATGTAGGGAAGTATAAAAAAAAAACTGCTGGGGTCTTCACAATCCTCTTGCAATAGGACAAGCTGGATGGCAAAACAAGTGCTCGGAATAGGCCAAAAGGAATTTAAATGGAAAAATCATGGTTATTCCACCAAATATTGATTTCTGAAGTCTTCCTGACTTGAAACATGAGTCCTATTGTTTCTAAAGAAATATGAACTTGTTTTCTTTGCATTATGTGAGGTATGTCAGCTCTGCTGCTTCTTTTTTATTATTTTGAAGATTTCTCATTTACTGCAAATACATACAAATTTTTTTGCATTGAATTTCCGAGATGCGTTGTCAGTAGTTTATATAATAAAATAACAATGTACATTTTTCTCCCAAAAATTTACAGTTGAAGAGAAAAATCAGAGAAACTAAAAATTTAGCAGTGGTCTCTTAATTTTTTTCCAGAGCTGTATACGAGATAGATAAATAGATAATATATAGATATGAGAAAGATAAGTAGATAAATAATAAATATATGCAAAAGCTAGATGATAGATAATCTAATTTTTGTCTCTGATGAGTTCAAAGGCAATTTCTAATTCGACTAATACCGCCCAACAAAAAGTTACCTTTACAAGAAAGCTTTTGTTGGCTTTTTCCCAGAATTGTGCCTCTAAAATAGCGATCTCTACGGAACCTCAGTCTCTTACAAATGTCTCTAACGCAAAAAATAGTTGAACCTTAATAGAGAAACTCTTTAGTAATGGACAATTTCCTGCAAACACAAGTTAAATCAGTTGATCAAGTAGGACATAACCCTTAATGTTTTTTAAATAGTTAATTTCCTCTTTGCTGAAAATGGTTTCCTTTGTGTAATTAAAAGAGCAGGAAGCGGTTCTGTACTACAGCAGGTATTTATAATTTCCTATTAGCGGCCAGTGTATCCTGTTTTAACTTAAACTCTTCGGTGTGGGGGGAGGATATGCGCTTGGTCGCCATAGTTTTTTGAGTATTTTTAGTGTCTGTTTTACTTATTTATGCAGCATAAAGTGAAGGATGAGTGAGGATATAATACACTATATTACACTTGCAATGATGACCAGTTTATGGTTCTTATAGGTAGAATAGGATTGTGTGAAATTAGAGAAGCAGTGCCATTCTTACCCACAGCCTGTGCCTGGGCTCTCCAGCATGGCAGGCATCCTTTCAGGAACCGGCGATATCTACTTGACGAAGGTCCTCATATAGACCGAAACGTTGTACTACATTTACACTACTTTATCACTACTACTAATACAGAGCAGTTGGAAGAAACTGACCACCAGGAGGGCTAATTTCCCCAAGAAAACTCTGGAATCAGATGATATCGACATTTTGGAATATACAGATGTATCTTGAATAACCACTCAGCGTTCATTAAAGGGGTTGTCTCACTACATTGATTCATTTTACCTCAGTCCTGTTTTCTTGATTTCAATTTGAATTCTTGGTCGTGTTTACTGTATTCCACTAGGCTTCAGTAGTAGCTAGGTCTGTAGCTATAGCAACCAGTGCTGGCAGCCTATCAGGAGAGATCAAACAGGTCTGTAGCTATAGCAACCAGTGCTGGAAGCCTATCAGGAGAGATTGAACAGGTCTGTAGCTAGAGCAGCCTGAGGAGATGATGCAGCCCATACAAGAGGGGATATCTAGGAATAGGTAGGACACTGTTTATGAACACATATTGCAAAGTGACTTGTTTTTGCAAGATCTTTAACATAAAAAACAATTCCTTGTAGTGAGACAACCCCTTTAAGGACTCACATCTACGAAGGACTACACACTGACCAACCTATTATCTTCAATGTATTTTCCTACTTATAGTAAAGCTACACACTGACCATCTTACCATCTGCCATATATTTTTCCGCTAGTGTGTCATGCTATACGCTGACCAATTGTTTCATGTTACAAGCTGACGAATGGAACTTTTAACTCCTTCATGACCGCCCACTGAATTTTGCAGGCAGGCGGATCTTGTTCTCTGTTGGTCTCCATGTGGGTATGGGGGTCCCAGCATCAGGGTCATAGATATAGGGGAAGGTAGAAGTAGCAGTTGCTATTGGGCCCGCAGCCTGAGGGGGGCCCAAAAGCCCTTCTGCCACTTAAGGAGATACCAGAATTGCAAGCGGCACATAATAGCTGGGGGGCTCATTTCACTTTTTGCACTAGTTCCCAGGAGCTTAAAGTCATGCCTCTGCCCAGCACCGCAACTATAGTAGGAACAGAGCTGTAGTTAATAGCTCTGTTCTTAGACTCTGTGCACCCTCCAATCCCCACCATTTAGCCCTTTGATTTCCATGGTCCATGACCTTCGCATGATCAAAGGGGATTCCCAGTACCCAATGGAGCCTGGGGAACGGGGAACATCTGTACAGTCAGCCTTGGAGACCTAGAGTAGCCTCTGGGCTGTCTGTATAATAAGCCTACTGTCAGGGAGCACTGTGTGTTGCCCTGACAGCAGCCTGTGTCATACTGACACAGAATGTAATGTGTTAGCGTACACAAGTATACAGGAGTCTGCTAATACATTACGAAGCACAAAAAGAAAGTTATCCCTTACGAGGATTAAAAAAAATAAAGAAGTGTGAAAAAAATAAATAGTAATATAAAAATCAATATTTATAAAAAAAAATTATTGTGCATCAGTGCATCATACATAAGAAAAAAACAAATCTACAAATATAAGGTATTCACACAACCATAATAACCAGGAGAATTAATCTAACAGGTTATTTAATGTAAAATGTGAATGATTATTTAAATAATTAAAAAAAATGCAGAAAAACACTTTTTTTATGTTCACGTTGCAATAAAATTTGGAAAAAAATTACGGAGTCATTTTCTTAAAAACTCCAACTATGCCCCCCAAAAATATAACTTCTCCCACATA
Organism: Phyllomedusa bahiana; assembly: GCA_025379985.1. NCBI lineage: Eukaryota > Metazoa > Chordata > Amphibia > Anura > Hylidae > Phyllomedusa > Phyllomedusa bahiana. The sequence goes on from JAODAL010006809.1 coordinate 71,658, forward strand.
AAATAAGGCCTCATATAGCTGTGGTGCTGAAAAAATAAAAAAGTTGACTGTTGAAACCGAGGGCGGCAAAAACTGAGAAATGTAGCTGGTCATTAAAGGGGTTGTCTCACTACATTGACTCATCTCACCTCAGTCCTGTTTTCTTGGTTTCATTTTGAATTCAGGGGCGTGTTCACTGCCTTCCACTAGGCTGCAGTAGAAGCCAGGTCTGTAGCTATAGCAACCAGTGCTGGCAGCCTATCAGGAGAGATCAAACAGGTCTGTAGCTATAGCGACCTGAGGAGCTGATGCAGCCCATACAAGAGGGGATATCTAGGAATAGGTAGGACACTGTTAATGGACACATATTACAAAGTGACTTGTTTTTGCAAGATCTTTAACATAAAAAGCAGCGATCCTTGTAGTGAGACAACGCCTTTAAGACCTTTTCAGGCCTGGGTCTTAAGTATTTTGTAAATATTTGATTTCGATATTTTCTTTGTTCTTCATTCTCTATTTTCAGACGGTGTATTGTAGCTCACACAAGTATGTGCCACAATACACCTTCAGAAGCGCTGTTGAAAGTATGCGCTGGCCAGAATGTACTTACAACATGCGGCAGCTCTCTGCCTCATTTAGCTTTCTATATCTCAGTGCATAAGTATCATAAAGAAGAGACAGGTCACTTCTTTTTACGGTCGTACATTACGTGCCGAGAAATGCGATCATAGAATCCCTGTTGTTGTGCAAATACACAGCACTCAATGAGTGTACTTATTGACAGATTTTACCGCATTTTTGGGCCGTACTTCTGCGAAATAGTCATCCCCATAAAGGGTTTTTCTCAGTACAATGATTAGCTTTAAACATGTGGGAAAAGGTAGATACAGATTATTACCAAATACATTGTTGTTCTGATTTTGCTTAATTTCAGAGATAGAACAGTTCTTTTCTCCTGCATGTGTACACAAGCTTCCCTAGGTTACTAACCACCTCTTTCTGCTCTAGCAGTGGCCAGGATGGTGATATAACTTCCTGCTGTTTCTTATCAGCAGCAAAAGAGCTTACTTATGTTCCTTACTGACAAACTTTAACCCTTTAGAGGTCTGCATCTTTGTGTCCTGCTGTTAAAACCCCTCCATCGCCAATGTCTTTCTAACAGGCTCAGTTAGGAATAGCAGAGCTGATATGTCAGTCAATACTGTAGAACCGCCCACAGCCTGAACAGGAAGTGGGAGCCTAAAGCTGTAGAACTGCCCACAGCCTGAACAGGAAGTGGGTGGGAGCCTGGAGCTGTAGAACCACCCACAGCCTGAATAGGAAGTGTGAGCCTGGAGCTGTAGAACTGCACACAGCCTGAATAGGAAGTGTGAGCCTGGGGCTGTAGAACTGCACACAGCCTGAACAGGAAGTGTGAGCCTGGGGCTGTAGAACCACCCACAGCCTGAATAGGACGTGTGAGCCTGAAGCTGTAGAACCAGCCACAGCCTGAATTGGAAGTGTAAGCCTGGAGATGTAGAACCACCCACAGCCTGAACAGGAAGTGTGAGCCTGGGGCTGTAGAACCACCCACAGCCTGAATAGGAAGTGTGAGCCTGGAGCTGTAGAACTGCACACAGCCTGAACAGGAAGTGTGAGCCTGGGGCTGTAGAACCACCCGCAGCCTGAATAGGAAGTGTGAGCCTGAAGCTGTAGAACCGTCCACAGTCTGAATTGGAAGTGTAAGCCTGGAGATGTAGAACCACCCACTGCCTGAATAGGAAGTGTGAGCCTGGAGTTGTAGAACCACCCACAGCCTGAATAGGAAGTGTGAGCCTGGAGCTGTAGAACCACCCACAGCCTGAACAGGAAGTGGGAGCCTAAAACTTTAGAACCACCCACAGCCTGAAGAAGAAGTGGAAGCTTGAAACTGTAGAACCACCCACAGTCTGAACAGGAGCCTGAAGCTGGATGTGAAGAGCAGGATCTGTGTAACAGCATGGTGAGAAAACCCCTTTAATCAGAATATAGTGCCCACTAGAGTTGTGTACATAGGCACCTGTTCAGTTTGGCACTGTTTTGACTAAACTTGTAAAAACATTTGGATTCAGTATATCCCAAACCCAATTTTTTTCTCTAATCCTATCCCTGTCTCTAACCCTATCCCTAATGCTAACTGTGACAGTAACCCTAAGAAAGGTTTAGGATGCTTTTGGAGTTAAATTACCTTTTTAGCATCACATCTGGCCTGATGTGGCATCACTTATGGTGGGACCATGTGACGTCACTCCCTGTTTCACTATATTATCCCTATTTCATGGACAATGGAAATTTTTTTTTTGGTCCTGACGTAGCACATTGTGAATCACATCTGTCGTCACTTACAGTTCCAAAAACATCGGACCAGGACTGAAGCTGTAAGGTAAGTTAACCCCTTAAAACCGCTAAAAACCCTAACTCTAAACCCAATTTAGGGTTCAGGTTAATTTTTTTGCAAAAATGTTATTCAATAGGCTTACTCAATCAAATTGCTTAGATTCGGGTAGAATTTGACATCAACCCAATTCTGAAGCACAACATTAATGCCCAGAAAGATCCCATGGAAATAATTGCGCTAAAAAGATTGGCTAGAGAAATATTGGCTACCGTCCCACAGTACAGTAAAAGCACACGTAGCGGGCCGAAAATGAGTGTGCAAAAGTGGAATTTGTCCATAGTGCCAAGAAGAATTTACCAACAGTAATAGTGCCTACTGTCTTCCCAAAATAACTGTGACAAGTATGGTACTCTCAACAGTAATAGTGCCCCAAAATAGCTGTGCAAGTCAAAGTACCCAATGGTGCAAAGCAATATGCTCCCAATGGTAATAGCGCTCAGCGTTTTCCAAAATAATTTTGTCAAACAAAGGTCCTTGATAGTGTTGATCGAACTGTTCTAGAAAAGTTAAGTTCTAGAAGAACTTCTTGAATTTTTAGTACTCGAACCGAATAGAAAATTTTACTGTTCGAAGAGTAACATTCTAGTTCTAGTTTGACACACCATTTTCAGTTTAGTTTTCGATGCTTTCTGCTCTTTGTTCGGCCATTCAATCAGTGCAGAGCACAGAGAAGTGTCAAAAATGTCATCGCTGAGGTGTAGGGCTCTCATTGGCTGCTAAAATCACATGACCATGTTATATATATATTTCTCTGTATTGCCTTGTGAATGCCATTTTCAGCTCACTCTCTGTACTGTACATACTGCTCTTAGATAGATAACATTTTCCTCTCCAGAGACAGCAATAGTTAGGGAGTTTGGTATTGCTGGCTGCATCTTTCCCACACCCAGAAGCTGTTATTTGGCGACATTTGCAGGCTCAAATAACGCCTAACTCTCATATACACAGATATATATTATACAGAGTGCTTGGATTTGCTAAATCAGACTCAGTGTCCAAAAGTTCAGTTTCTGCAGTTTTGGGGGTTCAGTAATTGTATAATTTACTATTTTGCCATAGGCAAACTTAAACTCTATTTTCCTCTATATTCAATCCACTAATACTTAACTTTTAATCATATATCTACCTAAAACAACAATGTAACAAAATATAATAAAATTGTACTATTTCCCTCCTTATTACTATATATTCTATTATATAAATTGCCCTTCTGTATTGAACAGAATAGTAGTAAGAGGAGTAGCCTATGAGCGGACCTCTAACCCCTGATGACACCATTGCTTTCGTGAAACATGTCGGGGAGGTCAGGCTGCAATTTTTAAATTGGTGCTAATTTCTCCTTGCTGTCCCGCTGCAGAGGGACTCCTTTCTTATTTTTGATGATTTGTATTGGCCCATTATCCTAGGGACCTTTGCCCAAGTCAGAATTATGGGCGACATGTATGAAGATCGGCGCGTCGGAGCACCCGATTTCTCGGGATTTTTAGTGAAAGCTGCGCCTCATTTATGTCAGCGCCCGAGGTGCACTCATACATGCGGTCCAAAGTCCCCTGCGTCTCGCCAGTGTGTGAGGCGCAGTGTGGAACTTAGGCGCAGAAGGAATGCGCCTAACATGTAGTCCGATTCGAGACAGGCTGGAAAACAGCGAGAAATCATTAAACATGTTAGGGAATAGCAAAAAGAGTTGTCTTTCAATTGAATGAATTAATAAAGTGAAAAATTACAGTGGAATAAAATACATTGCAATGTATAGAAAAAGTTGATCGTTTAAAATTAAAGCAAATATATATAAGCTCTCAAAAGAAAGAAAGAATAGCTAGAACAGGTCTTTAAAAAAGTGAGAGAATTGAACTAATTTAACATTAAATAAGCCAATGCAGATGTTGGACAGATGTGAATTTTGGTCTATTGTTTTATTTAAAAATGAAGATGTATTTGTACAGATGTTCATTTGGGTCTATTGTTAAATAAAACAATAGACCAAAATTAACATCTGTCCAACATCTGCATTGGCTTATGTGATGTTAAATTAGTGTAATTTCCACGGACTTTGGAATACATTTTGTAGTGGATATTTTTTTCTTTGAAGCTAATATATATATTGTCATTAATGTTATTGTAAAAAATTTATTAATACATTGATTTCATTGTTCCAGCACTTGGATATGTCTGTTTATTAAGTAAATCATTTCACTGACAAATCCATTTTATTCTTCATACTGTGTAATGTATTTCCGACGCGAAATCCGTTGCAAATTCGTTGCCAATACATTCAACACTTTGTGACGCGTATTTGCAACGCATTTGCAGAGGATTTCGAGTCGGAAATGCATTCCCCATTATTTACTATGGGGAATGTATTTCCAACGCGAAATCCGTTGCAAATCCGTTGCAAATACGCGTCAAAAAGTGTGGCACATATCTGCAATGTAATTCTGGAACAGATTTCGCGTCGGAAATACATTACACAGTATGAAGAATAAAAAGGATTGGTCATTGAAATCAATTACTTAATAAACAGACATATCCAAGTGCTGGAACAATTAAATCAATGTATTAATACATTTTTTTTACAATAACATTAATGACAATATATATATTAGCTTCAAAGAAAAATATATCCACTACAAAATGTATTCCAAAGTCTGTGGAAATTACAGTCATTTTACATCACATAAGCCAATGCAGATGTTGGACAGAGGTTGGAAAGATGTTTTCTTACACATTTTTAATAACATAAATTTTTGCTGTTTTTGGGCTGCTTAGAAGTTGAATGCAATTCACTATACACAACAAAAGGCTTGCTGGGACCTGTGGTCCGCCAAGCAGGATTTGTTGCTTAATTATTTATTCTTCTTGACAATTCATTTATTGTAGGAATGTACTGCTGTAAGTGTAGAACTCGAGCACATTACAAGAATACCGCGCTACACTTCGACTTCTCCGCTCAGATAGACCACATTCAACTTTGCTTGTCGGAGCTGTCGAGCGCTGCAATGCGCCTCACTTTGCCTCGGAGTTTTAGAATTTGCCGCGTCCCGCCCCAGAACGCCCACGGCGCGCCCATTGCACGCCCCTTCATGTTAGGCGCATCCGAAAGTGGCAAAGGTTGCGCCTAACATCGCATCTCTGCGTCCGACAGGGGATTTGAGCCGGTGAGGCGCAGTTTTCCCGATCATACATGTCGCCCTATGTGTTGAGACAGACAAACCACCTTATATAGGGTTTCACTCACCTATTCTATGTGCTAAACTGCAGGTGACTTTTGATTGATAGACTTTTAAGTAGATTGAAGGAAGCACGCTGATAAGAATAGGTGTAGCTTGATAGGTATTTACTATCAGTGGTGTATATCCCTAGGTTCAATACAGAAGGGTAATTTCTATAATACAGTATATAGTAATAAGGAGGGGAAATAGTGCAATTTTAATATATTTGGTTACATTGTTGTTTTAGGTAGATATATGATTAAAAGTTAATTATTAGTGGATTGAATATAGAGGAAAATAGAGTTTAAGTTTGCCTATGGCAAAATAGTAAATTGTGTATAGTGAAAATTCACTCTCTTTTCCTCTGAAGTTTTTCCCATTGTTAAAGGGGTTGTCTCACTACGAAGATCATAGTTGAAAATGTGGGGACCAAGAATCTAAGGATGTACGTCCTTGGTTACTATTGGCAAAGTGCTACAGTTTTAGAGAACGGGCTGGTTTACATGTGCTTAGCAACGGTGTTTGTTTACTGGTCAGGGAAGCATTCTGTCCTGCCCAGGTCGTGCACATGCAAAGGAAAGGCAGTGAAGAGGAGGGGCAGGGATGTGTGTATTGGCAGGCAAGGAGGAGAAGCAGTGAGAGGACATGCAGGTGGGTTGTGTATATTGTATCCTCTTCACTGCCTCTCCTCCATCCCTGTGGCTGCCTATACACACATCCCTGTGGCTGCCAATACACCCTCCCCCGCTCTTCACTGCCTCTTGTCCCTGCATGTCGCTGCCAATACACACAACCCCCCTGCATGTCCTCTCACTGCTTCTCCTCCGTGCCTGCCAATACACACATCCCTGCCCCTCCTCTTCACTGCCTTTTCTTTGCATGTGCACGACCTGGGCAGGACAGAATGCTTCCCTGACCAGTAAACAAACACCGTTGCTAAGCACATGTAAACCAGCCCGTTCTCTAAAACCGTAGCACTTTGCCAATAGTAACCAAGGACGTACATCCTTAGATTTTTGGTCCCCACATTTTCAACTATAATCTTCGTAATGAGACAACACCTTTAAAGAGTGTACAGTAATTGTATAAACATCTTTTGATCAAAATATGTGAACCGAGAATCTCAGAGTTTTTTGATGTATGATAGACAGCATAAATGCTTCTTTAGGGATTTCCACGAAATGTATTGCCCTTTTTGCAGTAGTGTGCCGCTGGCAGTGGAGTGCGTGTGTACACTGGCTGCCAGTGGCACCCAGGTTTGCATATGTTTTTTCAGAAGTGTTTTTTGTGCAGAACCATACGTTATATTTGGTGTATATTGATTTTACCCTATATGGGGAGGAAAAGGTGCCTCAATTTTGATTTTCTGCACCTGCCCACTCTCACAGGCTGTCATAAGAAGTGCAGCTTGCAGGTTGGTGTTTTTATATTTTTTTCTCTATGGATAAAGGAGGTTGGTGGACCCAGTGAGAGGCCTGGATGTGGCTCTATTGAGAGGTAAAAGATAGTATAGGACTGCCCTATTTGAGATCACGCTGAAAGTCGTGGGCAGCTTAAACATCTTTTGATCAAAATATGTGAACCGAGAATCTCAAAGTTTTTTCAGTAATTGTATAACACACCGTCTCCAAATCTCCTATGCGTCAAAGGGGCTTTTGGGCCCCCCCAGGATGCAGGGCCCTGTAGCAGCTGCTACCGCTGCGCCTCCTATAGCTACACCCTGCTTGCAAGCTGTCCTCATCTTTCCAGTTAGCCATTGAAAGGAATGAAGTATTTTAGCCTCTCCATTTTTTATGTCACTCTTAGAACCAAATTTTCTTCACTAAGTTGTTCCACGTATCCAATTTACTGTTATGGATGTTAATTATAGCTTCTCCTCACCTGTATAGGTATAAAAAATAACCAGAACATCTTCTCCCATAGACTTTAATGGGGTTCGAAGTTCAAGTTCTACTTTGAATAGAACTTCGAACCGAACTCACGAAAGTTCAAGGTTCTAATTGAACTAGAACTTTTTATTGTTCGCTCATCTCTTGTCCTTAACAGTGCCCCCAACATTACCATTGCCCCAAGAATCATGAAAGGGCGTAGAGATGGGTACAAACTCCAGGACTTTGGTCCCAAGTGGTACCAAAATGAGGACCTGTGGTGATCTGTGCTCTGGGGCCGCCTCTCCGCTGAATTTACCAGTAAAAAATAAAACAAAATAAAAAGCAGTATATCTTTTTTTTCAAAAGGAGAACGTATGACTATTTCTTGAATTTCTTTCTTCATGGATGAACATCCCCCGCTGCCCTGAGCACGCAGTGGACACATGCCATCGCTGCTGATTGCATTCTGCTCTTTGATTCGTCTTTGCAGGGGGCTTCAAGCTTATTAACTGTAGATTTTTTAACTGGTCACAGAAAACATTTTTTTCTTTTCTTTGTTTTGTTAAGGAAGGTGAATTGAGTTACATATTCATTACGCTGCTGCCGTTACTGTTTGAAAGGCTAAAAATTATCCCAGAAATGAAGGGAGGTGAATGACTCAGCCTCCATAATTATTACCCCCTGTAGAGACAAGTGGCCTCAGAGGAATGAATGTCATCACCATCGCTCATAGAACTCTATAAAGATAATATTCCCCAGTGCTTGACACAGTGAAGGAATTAGTCTTCAACTTTTAATTTTATCTCCCTCAGATATGTCTATCTAATTTCAAATCTATCTATATTTGATGGATATATATATGATAAAAAAATGATACTATAATAATAGATAGATGATAGATATATAATGTGAGATAGTGAAAGAAAGATATGGGATAGACAGACAGATAGATAGATAGATAGATAGATAGATAGATAGATAGATAGATAGATAGATGGATGGAAGGATGGATGGATAGATATGGGATAGATAGATAGATGGATAGATAGATAGATACTAAAGAAAATCTGCAGCACTCACAGTCAAAGAAAAACTAAGAGTGCTTTATTGCATGTCCAATGGCGACATTTCGACTCAGAATGAGCCTTTCTCATGAGTCGAAATGTCACCATTGGACATGCAATAAAGCACTCTTAGTTTTTCTGTATTGATTTTGAGTGCTGCAGATTTTCTTTAGTTTTAATACTAGACCTTGACGAGGGTCTTTTTTTCGGTTTGCACCCATCCTCTTTTTGCATTTTGGAGGTGCTGCCATATCCTTAGATAGATAGATAGATAGATAGATAGATAGATAGATAGATAGATAGTTAGATAGATAGATAAATAGATAGATAGACATTGTATATATACAGTTGAAACCAGAAGTTTACATACACTATTTCCATAGATAAGTAGATTGATAGATAGATATGAGATAGATAGATAGATAAATAAATAGATAGATAGATAGATAGATAAATAGATAGATAGACATTGTATACATGCAGTTGAAACCAGAAGTTTCCATACACTATATAAAAAGCCCCATCTGCAGGTTTTTCACACTATCTGACATGAAATCAGAATAAACCTTCCCCGTTTTAGGTCAATTAGGAACAAAAACTATTTATATTTGCCAAATGCCAGAATAATGAGAGAGAGAATTTTAAGGCATTTTTATTACTTTCAGCAAAGTCAGAAGTTTCCATACACTGGGATTACTCTGCCTTTAAACAATTTGGGACCGCCCATATGATGAGGTCATGTCTTTGCAAGCTTCTGAAAGGTTTACTGTCAACATCTAAATTAATTAGAGACACAGCTGTGGATGTATTCTTAGGGCGGCGTATATGAATTTTGGCATTTAAACGCCAATTTCCATGCACATAATATTGGTATAGAAGGCGCCAGATTTATTAATCTATTCCACAGTGGGTCATAAATCAGGTGCATTCTAGCGCTAAGATGACATTTCTGGCTCAGGTAATAAACTTTGTAAGTGCTCTACCTGTTCCAGCAGTAATGCGCCTAGAATTGTTGTAACAAAGCTATACATCTATAGGTTCGTACGGTTGTAGTGCACCCCGCCTCCCGCACGCCATCCGACATCAGGCGCAATACAAAGTACCGCAGGCGCTCTGTAATGCGCCTGATACTGGCGTGCAAGAGGCTTTTAACTATTGCGAAAGGGGCTGCGTCGAATGTCGGGCTGAAAATACCCAAGACTTTTGGTGCAGACCCGTTCATACATGCCGCCCGTAAAGGGGATGTATCGCTTCATCAGTTCGGCTGTTTTCCTGAAGCTTGATTTTCTCAGTTCCTGAAATCCAGGGGTGTTTCTTCCCCTCCCAGCTGGGTGTTTAACTAAAGGGGGATGACATCATCCTCCCCCTTCACTGTTCATGCTCGCTCCCGAGTCAGTGCGCCCCCCCCTCTCTGAATCCACATGTCACTGTCCTCTCACTATGCAGTCTTATTTTGTAAGAGCTGTTTACATGCCACAGGCCTGCATTCAGTCTAGACAGCCTTCTATGAACTCAGAGCACTGATCTCTTCTCCTGTCACAGCTGGAGGTTTGTTACAGTTGAATCCAGTCTTCTATGAACTCCTCCAGAGCACAGATCCGTCTCCCTTCTATGTTTACGCGCAGGAGCATTAAACCACCGAGGCACAATTCTACTGTTTTCTGATTATAGAAGCAGCTGCAGTGTCAATGAGGAGCTGGTGGCTGTACAGAGTGAAATTGTTGCCAGCCCCTTACACGCAGAATCATTAGGCACCGAGGCACAATTCTGCTGTTTTCTGATTGTAGAAGTAGCTTCGGTGTCACTGAGGAGCTGCTAGCTGTATAAAGTGAAATTGTTGCCGGCCCCTTACACGCAGGAGCATTAGGCACCGAGGCACAATTCTGCTGTTTTCTGATTATAGAAGCAGCTGCAGTGTTAATGAGGAGCTGGTGGCTGTACAGAGTGAAATTGTTGCCGGCCTATTATTCTGAGTGAGAGAGGCAGGAATGTGCGCTCCCATGAATACGACCGGGGGTCAGACAGAATGTAAATTAGTAGAGCCGTCAGCCAATGAAATGCAAGGAGGTGGAATCCGACCGGCACTGGGGAACAGTGTGTACACAAAATGAAGATAAGGCAGGCTGTGAAAACAAGACCGCTTTGCAAATGACATCAAATTGCAAAGTTGCTTGTTTTCACTGTCCCTTTATTCTGAAGACCATTTAATGAAATGATACAACCCCTTTAATGCACACCAGAAACACACTTCTTCTGTTTCTGTGTGTAACATCATGGTATCACAAGGCATTATGGGAAAGGGGCTGAGATGCCCACAGCATCCTCTGTTGGATGTAACAAATCCTCTATTTGCTTTTGACCCACCGAGTCTTGAGAAAGCAAATTGAGGATTTTAGCCAAGCCAGTATCTCTCATCTGCAGACAACGCTGTTTCTGGATTTTTGTCCCTCTTCAGTGCAGAGCAGAGCGATACTGGCTGGCTGTGTGGGAGGCATCGAGTAGCTCAGGAAGGGAAGATCTCTCCTCAAGGAGAGCACCGAATGAACGGCTTATAGAGTTTGTTTTGCCTTTTCGCTCTCTACTTAGCATTTGCATATCACAAGGCATTATGGGAAAGGGGCTGTAACATCATGGGAAAGTCTAAAGAAATCAGTCAAGATATCAGGAAGAGAATTGTGGACTTGCACAAGTCTAGATCATCCTTGGGTGAAGGTGCCTCAATCACCTGTACAAATAATTATATGCAAGTACAAACAAGATGGGAATGTCCAGCCATCATATCGCTCAGGAAGGAGATGGGTTCTGTGTCATAGAGAGGAATGTGCTTTGATCTGACATTTGCATATCAACCCAAGAAAAAAAGCAAAAAACATTGTGAAGATGCTGGCAGAAGCTGGTAAGATTGTGTCTTTATCCACAGTGAAACGAGTACTGTATCAACAAGGGCTGAAAGGCCACTCTGCCAGGAAGAAGCCATTATTCCAAAAGAAACATATAAAAGCCAGATTAATGTTTACAAATACACACAGGAACAAAGAGCTAAATTTCTGGAGACATTTCCTGTGGTCTGACAAAACTAAAATTGAACTGTTTGGCCATAATGACCATTGTTATCTTTGGAGAACAAGGGAGAAGCTTGGAAGCCTAAGAACACCATCCAAAGTGTGAAACACGGAGGTGGCAGCATCATATTGTGGGGTTGTTTTGCTGCAGGAGGGACTAGTGCACTTCACAAAATAGATGGCATCATGATGAAAGAAGATTATGTGGCAATACTGAAGCAACATCTCAAGACATCAGCCAGGAAGTTAAAACTTGGGCGGGAATGGGTCTTCCAAATGGACAATGACCCGAAGCTACTGCCAAACTGGTTACAAAGTGGCTTTAGGAGAACCAAGTCAATGTTTTGGAGCGGCCATCACAAAGCCCTGATCTCAATCCTATTGAAAATGTATGGGCAACACTGAAAAGGCCGGTGCAAGCAAGGCGACCTACAAACATGGCTCAGTTTCACCAGTTCTGTCAGGAGGAAGGGCCAAAATTCCTACCAACTTGTAACGGTCTGGAGGTGGATCCTCTGGACCACCGCAGGCGATGGCGTAAGCTCACACCAGGGAGTGGAATCTAAGTAGGTCCCGGTATTCACCGGAGCCCGCCGCAAAGCGGGATGGTCTTGCTGCGGCGGGAGTCTACCAGGTCACTTCCACTGGCAGGGCTTGCCTGCGGTGGCGGCCAAGGGTAGGCGAGGTAGGAGAGGTACGGAATCGTCAGGCAGGCTCGTAGTCGGGGACAGGCAGGAGGTCAGGATAGGCGGCTCTGGTTGGTAACGTAGACAGGCAGAAGGTCAGGTCTGGCGGCAAGGTTCATGTTCGGTAAACGTAGGCTCGAGGTTCGGTACACGGATAGACAGACTAGACAATACTGGAAAGGCTTTCTCCAACAGGAACCAAGGATCACCAAGGATCCGGCGAAGGCCGCCAGGAAGAGGCCAGATTTAAATAGGAGCAGTGCCCGGCAATGACCAATTACCAGCGCACTGCCCCTTTCAATTTCAAACTGCCGGGGCGCGCGCGCCCTAGGGGCGGAGCCACGCGCCGGGAGACGGAGACAGGCTGAGCAGGAGCGTGGCCGGGTAAGTGGACGACGGCGGGGACGGGGGAGTGAGCGGACCCTGAACCCGACGTGCGGGACGGGGCTCCGCTAGGTGTAGGAGCACGGACGCGCCTGCGACCCGGGACAGTGGTTGCAGGGGCGTCTGTAGTGACCCAGCACTGAAGATTTCTTTGTTCCATATTTTGCTGTATTCTGTCACAATGTTTCAGTGCAGAAAAGAAATCATAATATTGCAGTCTAAAGTATTCTCTAGGTCGCCCTCTGCTGTTTGGTTCCTTGTTATAACATTTGCCTTTGTATAACATTTTATATCTGCTGATTGGCTGCATAACCTGTCGTTCAAAATGATGCAATAGCTCTCTGACATGTGACCCCTCTGCTACCATGCCAACACCAACGGCTGGCCAGAGGCAGTTAGGCAGTGGGGCAGTTAGGCAGTTAGGCAGTTAGTTAGTTAGTCTCTGCTCCTCCATCGGGAGGTGTGCGAGGTCTCTGGCAAGTCAAGGTGTGTGTTGCTCCCTGGCTCACCTCAGCCATTCTGCTAGGCCCCTAGCCTACCTCAAACCTGTCCTTAATTCTCCTACCACCTAAGGGACTCACACAGGATCTCCAGTGCTACTCAGGAGGGTGCAAGTCCAGTCAGAAAACCTTCTGTCCGACCGTTGGGAATAGAGGGTCTCCCACCAGCGGTCATAGTCTTCTCCTGGCTTTCAAGTCAGAGATCACGCACTTCTCTTTGCGTCAACGCGTGCGGAAGTAGCTTCAGTCTGTCTCAAATCCGAAGTATTCAAGAATCAGAGGTCCTTCAAACCAGGTCTTTTTCTCAAAGCCTGTGCCCTTGGTGTAAGAATCCACTCTTCAGGAATAAGGTCTGTAATCAGTTATCTTTCTAAAGTAATACTACTCCCAGCATCTCAAGTTACCAGAGTCTGACACATACTCAGAGACTGTTGTATCATTATCAAAGCTGCCGCTATTACATCATACTCAAGTCAAGTCATTGTTACTGCATCACAGTTATTGTATTCCTGGTTGCATCCAGAGACAAGGGCTCAACTAGTTATTGCTGCAAATAAATGCAACTACCGTTGTTTCCGAACCCTGGCATTGGTCGTCTAGTGATTGGTGTCTTGACTAGGGACAACGAAAATTTTTTGGGTACTCAGGTCCCTGGGGAAGTTAGCCACCATATTACCCTCGTGCCATACATCGTTACCCGTGACAACAACCATCTTAAAGGGGCCACCCCAGGGTTCCGAGTATGCCACGTCCGTGACACAACTATTGTGAGAAGCTTGTGGAAGGATCCAAAATGTTTGACCCAAGTCCTACAGTTTAAGGGCAAAGCTACCAAATACTAATGAAATGGATGGAAATTTTTGACTTTTCAGAAAATAATAAAAATGCCTTTAAAAATTCTCTCATTATTCAGGCATTTGGCAAATATTACATAGTTACATAGTTAGTACGGTTGAAAAAAGACACGTGTCCATCAAGTTCAACCAAGGGTGGGGGAAATGGGTGAAGGGAGAGAGACAAGGACATTAAGTCAGCCTCACCACTGGTTAATGCCCTGGAACCCACAAGGCAAGAACCAATCTGCTCCAGTGTAGACCATATCTCTGACCCCAGAGCCTCCACCAGCCAGGATCCAGAATTTTACATGGCTACGTACACATTAATATTCTTTAGTTCCAGGTAGGTATCTAAGCCTTTCTTGAAACGCTCTACAGTTCCTGCTGTGACCAGCTTCCCAGGCGGCTATTCCACAGATTCACTGTTCTTACAGTGAAGAACGCTCTTCTCCTCTGGAGATTGAATCCTTTTTTCTCTAGGCGAAGGGAATGTCCTCTTGTCTTTTGAGGGGGCTTCACTTGAAATAATTTCTCCCCATACTTTTTGTAGGGACCATTTATATATTTATATAAATTAATCATGTCCCCCCGAAGCCGTCTTTTCTCAAGACTAAATAAGTTCAATTCTACTAACCTCTCCTCATAACTAAGATGCTCCATTCCCCTTATAAGTTTGGTTGCTCGTCTTTGTACTCTCTCTAGCTCCATTACATCTCTTCTATAAACTGGGGCCCAGAACTGAACAGCATATTCTAAGTGAGGACGCACCAATGCTTTGTATAGCGGTAGAATTACATCCCTGTCCCGCGAGTCCAGGCCTCTTTTAATACACGCCAATATCTTGCTTGCTCTAGAGGCAGCTGATTGACATTGCATGCTATTCTGTAGTCTATGATCTACAAGAACGCCCAGATCTTTCTCAACAAGCGATTCTCCAAGTTTTCCTCCTCCTAGGACATATGATGCCTGCGGATTATATCTACCCAGATGCAGAACCTTACATTTATCCACATTGAACCCCATTTGCTAAGTGGATCCCAAGCACTCAGTGTGTCCAGGTCTGCTTGCATTTATGAGCATCTTTCCATAGATTGCCACTAACCTGCATAGCTTGGTGTCATCTGCAAAAATCGAGACGGTGCTATCGATCCCTTCTACTATATCATTAATAAATACATTAAATAAGAGAGGACCCAATACTGAGCCCTGCGGCACACCACTCACAACCGGGGACCACTCAGAGTAGGAGTCATTTACCACCTGGGTACGATCTAGCAGCCAGTTTTTGATCCAATTACACACTGTTATCTCTAACCCAATGGATTCTAGTTTACCCAACAAACGCTTATGAGGGACAGTGTCAAATGCCTTTGCAAAGTCTAAAAACACAATATCCACAGCTTCCCCGCTATCCAGACTTCTACTCACCTCTTCATAAAAAGAAATCAGATTGGTCTGACAGCTTCTGTCTTTAGTAAATCCATGCTGGCAATCACTAATAATATTGTGTTTGTCGACATACTCCTGTATATAGTCCCTTATGAGCCCCTCAAACATTTTTCCCACAACAGATGTTTAAACTTACTGGTCTTATAAATTTCTGGGCAAGATTTGGAACCTTTTTTGAAGATGGGAACTACATTTGCCTTGCGCCAGTCTCCTGGTACTATACCAGTCACCAGGGAATCTCTAAATATCATGTACAGGGGCACAGAGATAACCGAGCTGAGCTCTTTAAGAACTCTTGGGTGAATGCCATCAGGGCCTGGAGCCTTGTTCACATTCAGTTTATTTAACTTGGCTTTGACTTTTTCTACACTGAGCGAATTAATTATAGCAGATGATGTATTAACAGTACTGGCACCACCTACTTCTGCACTTGGCCCACCCCCATCAACTCCTATTTCATTGACAATATATACTGAGCTGAAGAACCTATTTAGTACCTCTGCCTTCTCTTGGTCACCAGTGACCAGCTCCCCATCATAGGTTTTTAGGGGTCCTACTTGCTCTGACTTTGGCTTTTTGGAATTGATATGCTTAAAGAATTTCTTGGGGTTAGTCTTGCTGTCCTTGGCCACCTGCCTTTCATTTTGAATTTTAGCTGCTTTTAAAATAATTTTATAAATAATTTTGGTTCCTAATTGACCTGAAACGGGGAGGGTTTATTCTGATTTCATGTCAGATAGTGAGAAAAACATGCATATGGGGCTTTTTGTATAGTGGATGGTAACTGCTGGTTTCAGTTGTATGTATATTCATCTATATATCTATCTATATATCTATTTGTCGCCTATATGAAAGCTGAGTTCAGCTTCTCTCTTATCATTAACCTATATATCATAGTCACTTACCTGTTCATATAACCCTTATATCACAGAGCTCAGCTTTTCTCCTCTATCATATAACCCTATATATCACAGAGCTCAGCTCCTCTCCTCTATCATATAACCCTATATATCACAGAGCTCAGCTTCTCTCCCTCTATCATATAACCCTATATATCACAGAGCTGAGCTCCTCTCCTCTATCATATAACCCTATATATCACAGAGCTCAGCTTCTCTCCTCTATAATATAACCCTATATATCACAGAGCTCAGCTCCTCTCCTCTATCATATAACCCTATATATCACAGAGCTCAGCTTCTCTCCCTCTATCATATAACCCTATATATCACAGAGCTCAGCTTCTCCCCTCTATCATATAACCCTATATGTCACAGAGCTCAGCTTCCCTCTCCTCTATCATATAACCCTTTATATATGACAGAGCTCAGCTCTTTCCTCTATACATATAACCCAAATATATCACAGAGCTCAGCTCCTCTCCTCTATCATATAACCCTATATATCACAGAGCTCAGCTCCTCTCCTCTATCATATAACCCTATATATCACAGAGCTCAGTTTCTCTATCATATAACCCTATATATCACAGAGCTCAGCTCTCTCCTCTATAATATAACCCCTATATATCACAGAGCTCAGCTCCTCTCCTCTATCATATAACCCTATATATCACAGAGCTCAGTCTTCTTTTCACCTATTTTCAATTATTACTACCCTATATATCACAGAGCTCAGCTTCTCTCCTCTATCATATAACCCTATATATCACAGAGCTCTGCTCCTCCCTCTATCATATAACCCTATATATCACAGAGTTCAGCCTCTCTCCTCTATCATATAACCCTATATATCACAGAGCTCAGCTCCTCTCCTCTATCATATAACCCTATATATCACAGGGCTCAGCTCCTCTCCTCTATCATATAACCCTATATATCACAGAGCTCAGCTCCTCTCCTCTATCATATAACCATATATATCACAGAGCTTAGCTCCTCTATCATATCCTGCTCTCAGATAGGGCAGCATTAACCACCTGACAGGTTCCCTTTAAGTGCAGCATGACTATATGTGCAGAGAGACCTGCTTTATGAGTGAGTGGAGGGATGGCCTACATCCAGCCAGTGGGAGATAATGGTAAGTGATGGGAGAGCCAGAGAGAAGCTGTGAGCATTTGAGGTCCAGAAAAGAAGCTCTGAGAAGGGCCAGGGTTGGATCTAAGGAGGATGAGAGAGAGGACAGTGGGGCCCTCAGAGACATCACTAGAGAGCTTGTTCATCTGATAGAGAGACTGTAGTATGCGGGAGCCAGGAGGCTGAGTTGTTGTTGGCCGAGAAACATATCATCCAGCGTCAGTGCAAGTGTTTAGTAAGGACTAGTTCCCGGAGACGTAGCGTAAAGCTTTTAAAAAATATATGTGAAGTGTGTGTGGGCCAGAGTTACAGCAGACAGGGACACTTCTGCAATTAGCCCAACCAAAAACTCTGTTTTTGTTAAAGTCTCCTCCTTCTACAAGAGAGAAAATCCAACAGTGACAAGTAATCTGGTGTGACAGTGTGTGAAGCTTGTGGAAACATAGGCAACTTCTTTGCCAATATCAAGTTAAGTAAAGTTACTGGACGGTTGCTGTTCCAGAAGTGTGCTCAGACAGCGCTCTTAACTCCTTAACGACCGCGCACCGTCTTTTGGCGTCGGCTGGTGCTGGTCGTTCGTCTGCAGCGTCGTCTTTTGGCGTCGCTGCAGACATTGGAGTTTGTGGCACCCGGCGCCGCAGCAGCGCTGGATCGGGGCTGTACTACGCAGCCCGATCCCAGAGCATCTCCTGCAAGCACCGCGGAGCAGGGGAAACCTCCGCAACCCGATGCTTTAACCCTTTGATTGCCGCAGCGCAATCAAAGGGATTCCCTGCTCTGTGGGGTTATTGGGACTCCCAGTGACCCGACAGAGCCCGGTTAATGGCTGCACAGTCAGCCCTGGGGACCTAGAGTGGCCCCAGAGCTGTCTGTATAAGAAGCCAGCGATCAGGGCAGACTTTGAACTGCCCTGATCACTGCCTGTGTCAAACTGACACAGATTACAATGTATTAGCATATATGAATATGCTAATACATTACTAAGTGTAAAAAAAAAAATAAAAAAAAAGTAACAGTTATCCCTTCATGGGAATAAAAAAGTAAAAAACATAAAAAGTGTAAAAAATAATAAAAACAAATAAATAATAAAAAATAATTGTGCATACATTACACACACAAAGAAAAACCCTGTCATGGGGGCTGGTCCGGGTGCCGTCGCCCACCGGGGCCGCCCCCATGCCCGCAGGGGGTCCGGAGCGGGTGCCGCGGCCGCCCGCCACCATCCCCCTGCTGCCCATGTCTCTGCGCCAGGTTAATTACCAGCCCACGCTCCTGTGCTTCCTGCTTCTGCCTGACAGTTCATCCCGCATTTCTCCACGCTCGTGGCCCCGCTGGTGGCCCTTACGAAGAAAATTGCCAACCCCAAATCCTGGCCTCCAGGAGCCCAAGAAGCCTTTGCCCGTCTTAAGTCATCATTTGCTTCTGCTCCTGTTCTGTCTCGCCCGGACCCGCAGCGTCCCTTTGTCCTGGACGTGGACGCCTCCTCAGTATGTGCAGGCGCTGTCCTCCTACAGAAGACCTCCTCTGGGAAACTACATACTTGCGGCTTCTTCTCAAGAACCTTCACCCCAGCTGAAAAGAATTATACTATTGGTGATCGCGAATTACTGGCCATTAAGTTAGCCTTAGAAGAATGGCGGCACTTGTTGGAGGGAGCTCGCCACCCCATCGATATATTCACCGATCACAAGAATCTTCTCTATCTGCAGTCTGCCCAACAACTGAACCCTCGGCAAGCCAGGTGGTCACTTTTTTTCGCCCGCTTTGATTTTCTTCTCCACTTTCGGCCAGCTGGGAAGAACGTCAGAGCAGACGCCCTCTCTAGATCCTCGGACACAGTGGGCTTGGAGCCGCCTCTGCAGCACATAATTCCTCCTGAACGTCTCCTCACGGTGGACCCCGTGGACCTTCAACATCTGCCTCCTGGGAAGACCTACGTACGCCCTGCCATGCGGCCTCGTATCCTGAAGTGGGGACATGCCTCACGAACAGCGGGTCATCCTGGAGTCCATAAGTCCCTGCAGCTAATCTCCCGTTATTATTGGTGGCCCACTCTCGCTCAGGATGTTAGAGACTTTGTCCTGGCTTGTACCTCCTGTGCCCGTAATAAAGTCCCTCGCCTCAGACCCACGAGTCTGCTTCAGCCTCTCCCGGTGCCAGAAAGACCTTGGTCCCATGTAGCCATGGACTTTGTTACGGACCTCCCGGCCTCCTCTGGAAACACTGTCATCTGGGTGGTGACAGATAGATTCTCAAAGATGGCTCACTTTGTTCCTCTGCCCGGGTTGCCCTCTGCCCCCCAGCTTGCCCAGCACTTCTTTCAGCACATTTTTCGTTTACACGGGCTCCCATTGCATATCGTCTCGGATAGGGGGGTCCAGTTTGTTTCGAGATTCTGGCGGGCTCTATGTGGTCAGTTGCAGGTTCAGCTAGACTTCTCATCTGCATACCACCCTCAAACCAATGGGCAGGTAGAGAGGGTCAACCAAGTTTTAGGCACCTATCTACGTCATTTTGTATCCGCCCGTCAGGATAACTGGTCTGACCTCCTCCCCTGGGCAGAATTTTCGTATAATTCCCTAGACTCGGAGTCCCCTGGAACCTCTCCTTTTTTGTTGTGTTTGTGCTACATCCCCGCCTGCCTCTCCCTCTGGCTACCTCATGTCACGTCCCTGCCGTGGATGCCCAAGTGCATGACATCAAGGCACTCTGGCAAGTTACACGAAAGGCCCTTCTACGAGCCTCCACTCGCACCAAAGCCCAGGCAGACAGGTACCGTAGACCTCCGCCTCTATTTAAGCTGGGTGATAGAGTTTGGTTGTCTGCAAAATATATTTGTTTTAAGGTGCCCAGTTAAAAGTTATGTCCTAACTATTTGGGCCCTTTTGTTGTGCTTTGACAACTGAACCCGGTATCCTACAAGCTCCGCTTGCCTCCTACTCTGCGTATCCCGAACGTCTTCCATGTTTCTCTCAACAAGCCTGTGGTGCTGAACCGCTTCTCCCGTGGCTCAGTTTCGCCTTCTCCTGTGGCCAACTCTGATAACATCTTTGAGGTCAAGGAGGTGTTGGCGGAAAAAACAGTGAGGGGGAAGCGGTTCTTTCTCATTGACTGGAAGGGGTTCGGGCCGGAGGAGCGTTCGTGGGAACCTGAGGCCAACCTGTCGCCTGACCTCCTCTCCAAATTCCGTAAAAAGAGGGGGAGACCTAAAGGTGGGGTACTGTCATGGGGGCTGGTGCGGGTGCCGTCGCCCCCCGTGGCTGCCCCCGTGCCCGCAGGGGGTCTGGCACGGGTGCCGCGGCCGCCCGCGACCATCCCCCTGCTTCCCGTGTCTCTGCACCGGGTTACTTACCAGCCCACGTTCCTGTGCTTCCTGCTCCTGCCTGTCCCAGCCACCGCGTGCGTCCCCGTTGCTTAGAACGTGCGCGACGGCTGGTCTGGATTTAAAGGGCCAGTGCACCGGTAATTTGCTATTGCCGGCCGCTGGTCCTATATATTGTACACACCCCCTGCACTCTCTGCCAGATTGTTGGTGTGCGTTTAGTGAGTCTAGAGAGTATTGGAGTTCCATTTGATTACCCGTGTACCAGTCCGTTCTGCTACGTTTCCTGACCTTGCCAGTTTGCCGCCTGCCCTGACCGTCTGCCTGTCTCTGACCATGAACCTCTGCTGCCCGTCCTGACCTCCTGCCTGTCCCCGACTACGTCTCTGGATTATGATTCTGTACTACGCATTACCCAGGCTGCAATCGCAAGCAAGTCACGTCAGGGGTAGCGACCTGGTAGCCTCACGCCGCAGCAAGTCCATCCCGCTTTGCGGTGGGTTCTGGTGAATACCGGGGCTACTTAGACTCCGCTCCCTGGCGTGGCTTAACTACCATTGCTTGCGGTGGACCAGCGAATCCACCATATCCGTTACAAACCCTATACATATTAGGTATCCACACGACCATAATAACCTGTAGAATTAATCTAACAAGTTATTAAGTGTGAAATATGAATGGTGTAAAAAAATTAAAAACAAACCAAAAAAAAACTAAAAAATGTAAAAAAAATTCTGCAATTATTTATAAATGAACTTAAACTATTTCCCCGTAAAGTACAACTTGTCTCGAATAAAACGAGGCCTCATACAACTGCGTCATTGAAAAAAGAAAAAAGTTACAACTGTTGAAACGCAAGGAGGCAAAAACTAAAAAAATGTTCTGGTCATTAACTACTTTTCAGGCGTTCGGCTTAAGGTGTTAAAGAGACATTGCACCAAAGTTAAGACTTGGACTTGAACCGATATCGGGGACATTACTCTGAAAGGTGTTGGGCAGCATGCAGGTTCGAACACACAAGGATGTAGGTGCTCATGGTTATGCTAGAAAGGACCCATAGAGGTGATGATTGTCAAGAAGTGGCTGGTGCAACCCTGTAAGAAAGGCTCAGGCATTGCAGGCTGTGGCAGAAAGAAGCCTTTCCAGGGACCATCAGTGGCACAGAAGACTTGGGCAAGAGCTGGCAGCTGACAAGGGGACTAGTGGTGTTGCTCACAGTCCACTGGTTCATGTGAAGCAACAGGTAAATAGAATGAATCTAACAACTGTGAACTATAACCTTCAAGCCTATTGTGCCTCTTAAGGTGACTGTAACCATTAAGCTTCTTGGCCCCTCTGTAAAATGAACAATAGAATCATCACTTTTAAAAAAAGTAGCATCATCTGCAACATTTCTTGATGTGAAAAGTCTCCTTTTGTGTCTCTACAAGATTTCAAAAGCTTGTAGATGATGATTAATTGAAACTAAGGGAGACATGTGTGATCAGGTTTTTCACCCTTTTCTGGCGTAAAATGCGCCAAAGTGATGTGATGTCTAATGCGCCTAATGAATGTGTTAGGCGCACTGTTTGTAAGACTCGACACTTTCTAATGCGCCTGACATGTGGTGGTGTTCTGGGGGCGTCGCACCACACTCGTATTATTAGACACATATATGAATGTGGTTCGGCAAATCTAGGCGCCTTACTGCTCGAACAGGTGGACCTATTCCATTGTGGTTCCAGAGCCTGAGGAGTCGAAGTGAAGCTAGATTTGCTGTAAGGGGCAAAAATGTCCAATATTTCTCAACTTACACCAGTACAATAATAAAAAGTAATTTCTGATACTTATCAAACTATGTAAAATTATTTAAATGTAATAAAAAATGTGATTATATAAAATTAACCGCTTAACACTGGAGCCAGTTTTGGCCTCTCTGACAGAGCCCCATTTTTTTAAAATCTGGCATGTGTCACTGTACGTGAGAATAACTTTTTGACACTTTAACCTATCCATGTGATTCAGAGACTGTTTTCTTGTGACACATTGTGCTTTAAGATAGTAAGAAATTTTGGTCCAAAAAGACCTTGTTTTTTTGTGAAGAATATCAAAGAATCGTGAAAAATTTGAAAAAATTACAATTTTCAAACTTCAAAAATTTCTGTGTGTAAGACAGATATTTATTCCACTCAAAATAGTTTATAACTAGCATCTACCCTATGTCTGCTGTAGGTTGGCATCATTTTTTTAAATGTCTTTTTTTTTTTACGTCATTAGGGGGCTTAGAAATTTAGTAGTAATTTTCAAATTTTCAAGAAAATGTTAAATATACATTTTTTAGGGACCAGTCCAGTTCTAACGTGACTTTGATTGGCCTGTATGTTAGATACCCCCATAAATTACCTCATGTAAGAAACTACACCCCTTAAAGTATTCAAAACAGCATTTAGGAAGTTTATTAACCCATTAGGTGTTTCACAGGAATTAAAGCAAAGTGGAAGTGAAATTTTAAAATTTCCCTTTTTTTTTGCAGATTTTTAATTTGTATCCATTATTCACAAGAATACGGTAAATGTGACTAGGTAAATGCAACTTAATATTGATTCCCCAGATTCTGCCATTTTCAGAGATATCCCTAGTGCACTATTTGGCTCAACCACAAGCTCCAGAATAGGAGGAGCACCTACTGGACTCTGGGGTCTCATTTTCATTACAATTTTATTTAGGCGCCATTTCAGGTTTGCGGACGCCATAAGGTGAGTGCAGTGAGCATATCGACCCCACAGGTGTTTCACAATTTTTTTTTAGTGTTAAGCTGTGAAAATTAAAAATGTTATTTTTTTCCAACAAACTGCAATTTTAGCTGAAAATGTTTCATTTTTACAAGGAATCCTGGAAAAAAAGCACCCAAACTTTTGTCACACAATTTCTTTCAAGTTCGGCAATACCCTATATGTGGGTGTAAACTGCTATTTGGGCGCATGACAGGGGGTACAAGCGAGGGAGCGCTATTTGGCTTTTGTAACGCAGATTTTGATGGGGCCATGTCGCATTTGCAAAGCCCCCAAAGTAGTGTTGAGCGATTGCGTTGGCTATCGAGATCGATCGATAGTCGATAGTCGGCCGCTATCGATAAGGTTTTTTCGATAGTGAGCATCGATTATGAGCGATTACCATTAAAGTCTATGGGAGAGCAACAACACCTTCATTATTACACCCAAACAAGGCTGGAGAAGCTGAAATTAACATCCACAACAGTCAAATGGATACGTGCTACATCTTAGGCAACACACTTAGGTTATAAAAGCCACAGAAAAAAGTCACAGACCATTCACTATCCCTGTCTTGTACCACAGCCTGACCCTTAAACCTGCATCACCCACAAATTAAAAAGTGCCAGAAGGCAGTATGATTTGAACCATCATCTTACTTGAACTGGATATTGAATATCCCTGTCCTGGAACGCAGCATGACCCCAAACCTGCATAAAACCCCCCCACATTTAAAAAGGCCGCAAAAAGGATCTTTCAACCACCATTTTTTTTAACTGGAAAAAAAACTAATCTGTCCGTACCGCAGAATCCCCATTAAACCTGTCGACCCACATTTTTAAAAATGCCAAAAAAGGATCTTTCCCCCACCAAATTTTAGTTTCACAAAACATTGACTATCCCTGT
Organism: Phyllomedusa bahiana; assembly: GCA_025379985.1. Taxonomy (NCBI): domain Eukaryota; kingdom Metazoa; phylum Chordata; class Amphibia; order Anura; family Hylidae; genus Phyllomedusa; species Phyllomedusa bahiana. Next base: position 96,128 of record JAODAL010006809.1, read on the forward strand.
CCTGGGCCAAGCCCAAAAAGACCCGGGGCCGATTAATGGGGCAGTGAAGCCCAGGCGGCGTCTGCCCACTTTTAAACCCCAACGCAGATAAAATGCCCTATATGCAGCAACGAAAACTGTCGTGCGAAGCAGAGGGGGAAGGGGAAGTGTGAGAACCCAGCCTTCCTCTGTACACAGTCAAGACCGGGGTAGCGCTGCCCCCGTATGATGGGACCTTTTGGCTTCATTTGGGAAATACTGGGGGTTAACGCTCCTGTTAACCCCAGGTGCCCTTTTTTTTTTGGCTTCTTTTTCTCTTTTTAACTCAACGCGGAGAAATTGCTTGTACTTTTGTTCTCTGTCCGTGCTCCATACTCCATGCCCTGAATAACCACATCTGTCAAGTTTTCCTGTCCCTCCCTTGTACAATTGGGGGGAAATTTTTTTTACCAGCTATTTTATACATGCAAATTTTTTTTATATTTTTTAAATTCTAAAAACACATTTTTTAAAATAGAATGGAATCCCCCTGTCTTTTTTTTTTTTTTTTTTTTCATTTTTTAAAGGGGGTTGTCTCAATACGGGGTTTGATAGCAGTTAAAGATTTTGCAAAAACAAGTCATTTTGCAATATTTCCATTAACATGCCTACCTATTCCTGTTTCTGACGCACCCTCCCCTTGAGCCACCCCTTTACAATTGTGAAGAAAAAATGTCTGTTAAAACAAAAATTTTTAAATAGACCTGTAGTAAAAGCTGCATGTCACGCAAAATGCCCCCAAAAATTTAAAGCATGACCCTTTAGCCACTTTGGTCAATTGTGAAAAACAAAAGCCCTGTTAGAAACAACTTTTTTTTATAAAGGACCTGTAGAATTTCCTGCTTTTTCCAAAGCAGCTTTCCCCAAAAAAAATTAAAAAAAATTACTTTTTCCCCACATTTAAAAAATTTGTGAGGGAGAAAGCCACTTAGAATCCAAAAAAATTTAAAAAACTTTTTTCCCAAAAGGGACCATGTTTATTGCGTACCCCCACAGCAAACATACCCCAAAAAATTAAAAAAATAAACTTCTCAGCCACTGTAAAAATTGTGAGGGAGAAATGCCATTTAAAGGGGCCACATTTCTTTTTCCAAAGGACCTGATTTTTTGCGAAATCTCACGGGCTACATCCCCCAAAAAATTAAAAAAATATGACTTCCCCAAACCCCACTTTTTAAAAATTTTTGGGGAGAAATGCCCATTAGAACCCACTTTTCCCGGGTTCCCAAAAAGGACCAAAATTTAATAGCTGAAACTCACAGCAACATAAACCAAAAAACCCCCTTTGACAATGGGGGAAAACTTTTTAAATAAAGTGAAAAAAAAGGAATACGGTGTTTCAGAAACCTTGCTGTTTTTTTAACATTCCTCCTCACACAAAAAAAGAATAAAAGGGGAAAAAAATTTAAAAATTGCAGTAAAAAATTTAAACATTTAAAAAAAAAAGTTTCCCCAAGGGGAAATCATTTTCGTTTGAAAAGGAATGTAAGGGTAAACCGGAAAACCAAAACGGTGACCCCCGGAAATTGGGCCACAACACCCTTAAAGGGATCCTTTCCCTGTTTAAAACTTGTTTAAAGCCCAAACGATCCACAAAAACTGTGGAAACCCGGGTCTTTTGTCTGAAATTTACTCCTCCACTGTCTAAAAGGTCCGCTCAGATATGACCGGCGCGGGGCAGGACAAAAACCCCCTATGGCGTACGAGCCACTGGGGCCATTCGTCCATTTTGGATACCCAGAAAATCTATTGGGTTTCCCGGGAAACACATGCAAAAACATCGGTGTTGAAACCCAATAGTCCCTGCACCATGATCTTAAACTGAAACTCTGGTTTTTTTGGATGTGTGCCCTGCATTTTCCAAAACGGGTGAGGTGGTAAACAAAGGGTTGCCCCAAAGGGCACCCATTAGGCTTTTCCCCCACCTTTCCTGCTGCTGCCGCTTACGCCACTTTTGGGACTCACGCTTCCCCGCACTGATGTTTTTCCCCCGGACATTTGGGGGAAAGTGAAAAGAAACCCAAAAGATGCTCCAGTTGATCAATCAGCAAAGGGCCCCCATTTCCTGCATTTTTTCTCTCTATTTTGGGGGGTGGAAGGGAAAATTGGGGAGGTTTTTTTTTTGTACCGGGGGGTCCAGGAGGGGCCACCCCGTAAATGGTTTTTTCCCTTTTGATGGCCTTAATCCGAGGATCATGTTGGAGGAAATGGAGCAAACCAAGCACCCCATGTGGAGGATGGAGCCTTGAATTTCCCCCAAACCTCTGGGTTTGAGGGGCACTAGCAAACTGATCTTCCCCCATCTTCCTCCTCCCCCCCTCAAAATTTCCCCCAAACCCCTTTCCAAGGCAGGGACGTGGTAACAACGGTGTCTAAATACCTCCTCCTCCTCCCCTTTTCCCCCTCCTCCCCCCTTCTCCCTGCCTCCGGCACAGTTTAAACACAGCCCGACTTGCCTAGATGAGCCCCCTGAGACTGATGCGCCACCTTCACTACTCGGGCCCCCAAACCCACGCCTAATAAAGACCGATAAATTTGGAAACTGTGGGGTCTTGGGATTTGAGGGAGAAAAAGGGCTCCGTGTCCGCATCTTTTCCGTCTCCTCCTCCATCGCTGACGGGACCTGTTGTTTCAAGTGCCAACGTCTTCCAGAACTAAGATCACCACAATGCTCATGCTGACAAGGGGCATTGCCCACTGACCATTTTGGGGGCTCTTTAAAAAACTGGAAAGGGAAAGGTGCAGAGCTTTTCACCTCCTCCACTCTCGTGGTTCAACACCCCGAGGTCCACCCCGCGCTTTTTTAGGCCTTTGTCATTTCGACTGCGTAATGGCTTTGCGCTGCTCCCCCAATCCTGGAGCATGTGGAGGGGATTCCCAGCATGTTGCCACGTAAACAATGAGACGGTTGACGGGGACCGAGCTGACGCTGCAACGCAGCCGGGCGGGACAAAGCAGGGTGCGAAGGGCGGAAGTGCGAACTCAACCCGACCCTTTCTTTCAGCAGGCGCCCAGACCCGGGTACTCTTTAAAATTTCTGACGAAAAGGGTTTTCAAGACATGCCAGGCAAGGATGTGCTCCACCTACCGACTTAAGGGGGGCCCAGCAGATTTCCCCCGTTATCGCACATCACCTTCCTCAAAAGGGTCTTGTCACCCACCACGCTCGGCTCGTTGCTTAGAGCCCCACACTCCTGCCCTGTGTGTGAGGGTCCCCCAAAGGGTTTAAATTTTAAACAGGGGCCGGTGTCTCGGGCACGTGATGCCCCCAAAGGGGACCTTGGGGGAAAGAGCCCGCACCATCCCGCGGTTTTTAAAAGAGCGTGCGCCGAGCCTGAGAGCCCCCGTCACCCCCCAGAGACATCCACCCACTCACCCAGTGGCTGTCACAGAGATATAGTGGCCTTGGCCGTGTTTTATATCCATTGTCGGGGGGTGAATGGATTTTTCCCCGGACACAGATCAACAACGCGCTTTGAAATTTTAGATGACACGGGCGGGCCCCAGGCAGGGGGGTTTTTCCCTGGCAAAGAAAATGCCTGCTCGGCTCTGGTATTGGGGCAGACGGGGGCCGACGTGGCGGAACCATTGTGTCCACCAAGGGAAAAGGCAACATTTCCAAGCCAAAAGCCTGGCAATCCGCTTTGGTTTTTGGCTTTGGGATGGTTTGGGTTAAAGTGTTTTTTTTCTCCCCAACCGGAAGACAGAAGGCTGGTGCTAGACTGGCCCTGTACGGCGGCATCGTCAAACTTGGCGGAAGAAAGGGGGGAGGGTGGGGCTCTGGTGGGCTGGTGGTACTCGGGCGACGGTGGGGCGAACGGAGGCGACCCTGATCATGACCGAGAGACATGGAGCTAGGGAAAGCTTGGTGGTGGGGGAGGAAGGGGGCGGGGGAAAAGAGGGTTGACAAAGGTTGGAGGGCCCGGCGCGGGCTGGCCTTTTTTGGCCAAGTGTTGCCCCCATTTCAACCATGCATTTGCTTCATGTTACTAACATTTGGTGGTGGGTTTAAACCCCTTAAGGTTCTTTCCTCTACTTTTTCTTTTACGGGAAAGGCCATATGACATCGCTGGGTAAAACAAGGCTTTGGGCAAAGAAGGCCCAGGGTTGAGAGGTCCTGGACCCCTTTTTTAAGGGGGGGTAAGCGAGGAGGGGGTTTGCGCTGACCGTGACTGGGGAAACAACGCGGGCTTTTGCCACCGCCCTCTCCCTTTTTTTTGGCGGGAAACCCGTAATTTACAAAACCCCATCGTCTTCCCCCTCATCCACTGATGAAAACGCCCCAAGCAAAATTCTGCGGAAAAGACCAGATGGATCCGCAATGTCGTCGCATCATCACACATCAACACAGGTGACTTGGGCGTCCGACTTTCTGCATCCAGAAGCTCGGGCTTCAAGCAAGGGGGACTCAAGGCGTTGCCGACCGCCCGGGGTTTTTTTCCGATTTACCGGCTTCCTTTACCTCCTCTATGGCATCAGTAACTGGGCCAGAGCAGACTAAAACATCCTCTTGATCTTTTAAAAATGCCTTCGACCCAAACCGCATTTTGTCATCAAAAAGGTCCGCAGACAATGGATTATCCACAGTGGTGGTACACGATTACATTTTGGGGTGCTCAAAGTTGGCAGGATGCGATATGCGATGACGACATTTGTGGGCCGTGACGCGAGGACAGGGGGTAAGACGCTAGATGCGGGGGGCATTTAAACCATGAAGGCAGATTGGGGACGATGTTCGGGACTTTAGATTCACGGGGCCCCGACCCACGATGACAGCCTTTACGGGCCGCAACTGACGATCCGCTGGGAGCGTTTTTGTCGCCAGCGCTGGAAGGAGCACCTTCTCTCGTACCTCTACCTCCAGAGGGTACCCCCCTCTTTGCTCCTTTCCACCTGCATTTCACCCTGTTTTAGAAAAATAAAAATTGAAAGGGAGGAATATTTTTGGGAAAATCTCTTATTAAAAGAGGGAAATCACAGCTATTCTCAATCCCTCAATCAAACAAAAAATTTCTGATTTAAAATTTTAAATGCAAGTGTCTACAAGAAATCTGGGCTGGGGAAAAGTCAAAAAAAAAACGAAGTTAAGTTTTTTGGGATAAAAAACTATTTTTTTTCACCTTTCAATTCACCTGTGGGGAAAATAGAATTGCTGTTTTTTAAAATTTACGGGATTCGCGTCAATGAACAATGCTGGGTGTGCAAAAGTCAAAAAACACTAACGTTTATGTTTTGTATAATAAACGTATTTTTTGCACCTTTTCAATTCACCTTCTGACTACAAGATTCGGGTTTGCAATTTAACTGCAAGGTGGATAATCAACAGTCACGGTGTAATGGGAAAAAATTAAAATAACACATACGAAATGTATACTGATAATAAAAGGGGATTTTTTCACCTAACAAAAAGACCTGCAGTACTAAAAAAGATGTTACCAATATTAAGTTCGGGCTGCCCAAATCCGGGAAATATTTAAATAGCAAACGTTTAAAATAAAGTATCCACTACAAGTCACACTAATCTTGGTGAACTTTATCCGTTTTTCTTATAGTAGAGCTTTCGTTTCCCCCAGGGGCCCCCCCCCCCTGCTCCCCCCCCCCGTGAATTTAATGGGGGAATTGTTTTAAAAATTTCTCTAGCTAACCAAAAAAAATCTTCAAATTCAATCTAACAAAATTTGGAAGGATCACAGCTAATAGTAGAGGTTTCTCTGTCAGAAAAGACAAATTTTTCGCTGAGCTGTTTGGCCACAGGCAAGCCCAAGGGCCCCACCCTAGAGACGCTGAAGACACTGAGGGTGAAAAAGGAAACGCTGTTCTATGTAAAACGAGGTCATGTGATTTTTCCAGCCAATCGCAACCATACACATCCCAGTCATGACGTCGCACACACATCTCACCCTGCTCTAATTCTGTAATCTGATTTGCTGGCCGCCAAAATTACAGGAAGCGCCGAAAAAGGCGTTATCTTAATAGATGATGCTCAGATTTTAACTCTAATTATCGCATGATCTGAAAATTTCGATCACCATAAAAACCTTGCCGATTTCAACTTTGTCGATAAAAATCGCTCAACACTACCCCAAAGTACCAGAACAGGTGAAACCTTTCAGAAGTCGCCCCATTTTGGATTCAAAACCCCTCATGGATCTCATCTAGGGGTATATTGTGCATTTTGGGCGCACAGGTGTCCCCTAGTTTTTTTTCAGCATTGGGCTATGAAAATGGGAGGAAAAACGCAGTTCCGCCATTGTTTTTTGGGCTTCATTCTTACAATTCTGACAACCATAGCTTTATTATTTTTCTGTGTGCAGAGTTGTGTATGGGCCTGTTTTTTGCGGGATGAGTTGATGTTTTTATTGGTACCATTATGGGGGGCATATGATGCTATGTTCACTTTTTATCGAGGTTTTTGTGAGACATTTTGAACAAAATACAGCATTCCTGGTAGTGTTTTTTATTTTTTATTTTTTACAGCGGTCACCATGCTATATAAATGACAAGCTAGTTTTACTCAGCAGGTCGATACGATTACAATGATACCAAATTTGTATATTTTTTTTCATGTTTTACTGCTTTTACACAATAAAAACACTTGTATTCGAAAATGAAAACATGTTTTTGCATCGCCATAGTCTGAGAGCCATAACTTTTTTATTTTTCTGTGTTTGGAGCTGTGTAGGGACTTGTTTTTTGCGGAATGAGTTGACATATTTATTGGTATCTTTTTTTGGGGCAAGACTTTTTGATCAGTTTTAAATCCGATTTTTGGAAGGCAGGGTGAAGAAAATACTGCAATTCTAGGAGTGTTTTTTATTTTTATTTTTAACAGCGCTCACTGTGCAGTATCCATGACAAGTTAGATTTACTCTTTTGGTCGATACGATTACGGCAATAACCAATTTATATAGTTTTTTTTTTATGTTGAAGCACTTTAAAAAAAAGTGTTTTTATTGTGTAAAACAATTTTTATGCATCGCTGTCTTCTGAGAGCCATAACTTTTTTATTTTTCTGTATGCAGAGACTTGTAAGGACTTTTTTCTTGCGGGATGAACTGACGTTTTGAATGGTACAAATTTGGTGTTTATATGAGTTTTTAATCGCTTTTTATTCCATTTTATGTGCTGCAGGATGAACAAAAATCGCAATTCTTTGATTGTTTTTTTAAAAAAAATTTAACAGCGGTCACCGTACGGGTTAATTAATGACATATTTATATGACAGGTCGTTACGCACGCGGCGATACCAAATATGCGTACTTTATTTATTTTTGATTTTTTTTGGGGGGGCGTTTGGCGTCTGTAAAGGGGAAAAGGGCGGTGTACGTGTTTTTATTTTATTTTATGTTTTTGGGTTTTTACTTTTTTTCACTTTTTTTACACTTCTTTTTACTTTCCCCATGGGGGATTTATAACAGAAAATCTACAGTCTTTGAAGATTGCTTTAAAAGGCAGGCCAGTACCAGCATTGTTGCTATGCCTGGTCGCCATGACAATGTCAGTCAGATCCCACAATGCATTGTGGGATCGGGAGTCACAGAGGCTCCGGGAAGTGATTTTCAACCCGGGCGTCTGGTAGGAGACGTTGCTCTCTGGCCGGGTGATGTGGGGGGGCCACAGTAATTACCGGGCCCATGTGCATGGCGCGGCCGCCCCAAAATCCCCGGGACTATGAAACGTCCATTTGCGGGAAAGTCATTTCCCCGGGGGGCTATGCATACGCCAATGTGGGGGTTTAATAAAAAAATATATAATATCCCAAAATAAAAAATTCCCCTATAAAATTTTTTTAAAATTAATAGAATTGAAACTAATTTACTTTAAAAAACCCCCTGAGTGTTCAGATTACAATTTTTTTCTACATTAAATTATTTTTTTTTGCCCTTTTTTTCTACAACGGGAAGGCCAGCACAGAAGGTAACTGGGAAATGTGGTCCCCCAAAAGGTCATACCAAGTTTCTATTCACTGAATGCTTTTCTAATGACTTTTTTCTTATTTCCACCTATCTTTCCCCCCAATACATAAGTTTTTTTAATGCGCCAAAACATGACAAGGCCCATGAATTTTGACCCCCTTTTAATCGCAAAAACCACTTTCATACTCAGGGCGCATTTTAATCCCGAAAACGAGACTTGACAATTCACTTCGACGCGCCTTCCTTCATACAGGTCTCTCTAAGTTGGGTTCCTAAAGATTTTAGTTGTTGAATCCTATTTTTGCTACTAAAGCTCATTTTGCAGTTCATCTAAGAGATAGTTCTTGGTATTTATGGTGGCCTAGATTCATTCTTGGCATCCCAAGTGATCATCCTTAGAGGGGTTTTATCAGAAAGTCAAATCCCCTTCCCCGGTAGTCGAAGTACGTGGAGCCCAAATTTCCTAAAGGGGAATGAGGAGAAAGAGGCTTTTTTGACTGTCCCCCTTCCCCTTCGAGGGGGGAGCCCCAGTTATATTGGAATTTTCCCCCAAAAAGTGAATTTGGGGGGACGGCCACAAGTCCCTTTTCCCTTACATTCTCATGCCCCCCGTCGCCTCGCACTACTGCAAGCATTTTTATAGGGGGAAAATAAACCCTTTTTGGGGCAAACCCCAAACAATAAGCCAGTTTTGCTTTTCGTTACCCTTCAGCCCTTGTGGGAAAATCAGTTTTTTCAGAAATTCTATACTGTTTGGGTTAGTTTTGTGGGAAAAGGGGTTTTATTTTCAGTGCCCCCCTGTAGGGGAAAAGTTAGATTGTCCTTTGTGTCATAATTTTTATTTTTGGTTTTTTTTTGTACATTTTTAAAGTTGAAATTTACCCAAAAGTTCTGGCCTTTGTATAATGGGGCCACTGTTATGTTTATAGCTACATTTTGCCTAACTTTTATGCCCTTTTAAAGGGGAAGTGTCTTTGTATGTATATATATAAATGAAAAAAACTTGCAGCACTCACAAAAAGTTTGGCAAAAAGTGAAAAAAGTGGAGCTTTATTCCATTTTTCCCCAGCGATTTTTCAAATCCTAAAAGACTTTTGGGGGCCCAAAAAGTCACCTAAGGGGTAGGGAAAATTTCTAATTTGGCCAGGAAAACCACAACTAAAGGAATTTTAAAAATGTTCGAAACCCCTTTCTTAAAAATTTTCCCTATAATTTTTTAAAAATTTTAAACTCATATTTTTTAATTTTTATTATTATTATTATTTTTTATTATTTATTTTTTTAAAACGCCAATTTATTCCAGGGGCCTGTACATTGAGGGGGTTTTCATACATTAAAATAAGTCAAACAGGGACAGTGATAAAGGGGTAATGGGCAATTGGATGACAAGGGGGGGAGGACCCTACCCGCGAGGGGTTTTAAAAATTTCAAGGAGGGGGAAAGAGACAGGAGGTGAAGGGCAGGGGCATGCTTTTGGGGGAAGTATTTACCATTTTTTGGGGAAGGTTATAGGCAAGCCTGAAGAAAAAGGGTTTTCAGGTTTCAATTTTTTTTTGAAAAAGAGCCTTTTGGTTTTTAAAAATGGGGGGGAAGGGTTTATGTGTTGGGGGCAGTGAGTTTCCGAGTGGGGGGTGAAGCACGGGGGAAGTCTTGGGGACGGTTGTGTGAGGAGCTGTAAGGGGGGAGAGAGGAGAAGGTTCCCGTTAGGAAAGGGGGGAGAGTTTCGTGGGGGGGATATTTGGAAATTTTTTGGGAAATGTATGGGGGGGGAGGGGGTCATGGAGAGCCTTGTAGGGCTGGTTTTGTTGCTTTTAAAAAAGAAATTCGCTTTGGGGAATGGGAAGCCTGTGAAGGGGTTGGAGAGGGGGGGAGGCAGAGGATATTTGTTTGGAAAAAGATGTTTTGGGATTGTGATAAAATTAAAAGATAGATTTGGGTAGTAGATAGATAGATAGATGATAGAATAAAAACCAACCTGGCATTTCCCCGGGGAGGGCCAGGGAAAAACCCCGATCCTTTGGAAATTTTTAGCGGAAACCAAAAAAAAAGGTCCCATTCTGTGGAAAAGGGATGGGTTTTTTCCTTTGTCTCCTCATGCGTTAGGGGAACATGGGATTTGGGGACCAAAATTGCCAGGGGATACATCTTGTGTTGTTTGGGGAAAATTTTGTAATGGGTGGGGGATGCCAAAACCCCCGGGGGTATATAACCCATTTCTCGAGGGACCCGGGAGCAGGAAGACAAACCCGCCCCCCAAGAGAGTCTGCTCACCACACCAGTAAAAAGGTCTTCTCCCCACGCAACCCCCGATCAGCTGAAAATCCAGTCCCTTCTAAACCCCCTGCAGAAGATGGTTTCCTCACCTTTCACCACAGCTTTGTGCCTCTGGTTTTTGTCCCCGGCCCGCCCTTTCCCCCGCCGCCCCCGGGGGGGCCCCACCATGGAGGGTCTAAGCCCCTACCGTCGGAAAAATATCGGGCTTAGCGGCCTTTGGGAAACCCTTTGGGGAAGGAAAGGGGGGGCGGGGGAAAAAATGGTCTGGGTTTTTTCCCGGGCGCACCCCTACAAAATTAGATTTTTCTTCAGCGGGGCAGAGAGCTCCGCGGAAATTTTAATTTTTGGCCGGGAGGAAAGGTTTTGCACAGCCCAGGCGGGGGGGGTGGGGTAAACCCGCCCCGGCGCGGGGCCCTTTTACGTCCGCCGCCCGAAAGAAAAGACCGGGAGCAGCGACAGGGCATGGGCAGCAGGGGGAGCGGGTCCCCCCCCCCGGTTTAAATGCTGTAAAGGGGATTACTTTTAATTAGCTCGATTGATGCGGGGGGGATTTTCTTTAAAATTTTTGGGCAGGGGGGGGGCGGGGGGGAAATTGTTGGGGGGGGTGGGGGCATGGGGATGGGGGTGGGGGGGGGGGGCTTATTAATTGGGGGGAGGGGGGGTAATTATTGGGGTTTTGGGGGGGGGGGGGGCTTTATCCTTTTTATTGGGGGGGAGGGGGTTTTTATTTAAGTGGGGGGGGGTTATTTAAGGGTTTTTTTGGGGGGGGGGGGGGGGGAATTTAAAATAATTTTGGGGGAGGGGGGTTTAACTGGTTATTGGGGGGGGAGGGGTTTTTTCGGGGGTTGGGGGGTTTTTTGGGGTGGGGGGGGGATTATTTTGGGGTTTTGGGGCAGGGGGGGGGATTTATTTTTGGGGGGGTTGGGGGGGAGGGGTTTATTGGGGGTTAAAATTTGGGGGGGGGGGTATTTTGGGAAAAGGGGGGGGGGAGTGATGATAATTTGGGAAAAGTGGGGGGGGTAGTTTAAATTTTTTGTTGGGGGGGGGGGGATTTAAAAGGGGGGAAAATTGGGGGGGGTGAGGGGGGGTTTAATTTTGTTAAAAGGTGGGGGAGGGGTTATTTTTTTGGGGGATGGGGGGGGGAGTGGTAGGGGGGGGTGGGCCGGATTATTATGGGTTTTTTTGAGGGAGGGGGCTTTAATGTCTTTGGGGAAAGGCTATTTAATTTTGTGCAAAGGGAGGGGCCTTTTTTAATTTTTATTTTTTGCAGGGGGGGGGTGTAAATTTTTATTTAAATTTTAAAGGTTTTGAAAGGGGGGGAATTTTCTAGTTTTGTGAGGGGGGGGGGCTAATTCCTTTTTAAATTTTTAAGTTCAGGGAGGGGGGCTATTAATTAATGTTATTTTGTTTTAAGGGAGGGAAGCTAAATACAAATTTTTATATGTGCAGGGGGGGTTTCTTTTTAACTTTCTGTTATTTGTGCGGGGGGGGGCTATTTTTTTATTTTTATATGTGAGGGGAGGGGGGTTTTTATCTAAGTTTTATGTGCGGGAGGGGGGCCCTTTTTTTTTTGTTAATGGACAGGGGGGGGGGGGTTTTTATCTAAATTTGTTAATAAGTGCGGGAGGGATGCTATTATTTACCCGTTATTTGTGCAGGGGGGGGGGGGCTTCCCTATCTATTTTTATATGTGCAGGGAGGGGGAATTTACTACTGATATAGGGGGGCAGGGCGGGGGGCCCATTATTAAATGGTTTTTTTGTGCGGGTGGGGGGGTTTTTTTATTTTGTTATATGTGCTGGGTGGGGGGATTTTATTTTTTATAATTTTTGCAGGGTTAGGGTGATTTCTATTAACTAATGTTGTAAAATTGGGGGGAAAGGGGTTGGTTATTATCTAAGTTTTATTTGGCAGGGAGGGGCCCATTATTTTTATTGGGAATATGTGCCGGGAGGGGGGTTTTATCTTCTGTTTTTTTGTGCCGGGGGGGTTGCTAATTATTAGAAATTTTATTTGCAGGGGGGGCTTTTAAACTAAATTTTTTATAGTGCAGGGGGGATGCTTTTTTCCCACTGTTATATGTGCAGGGAGGGGGGATTTTTTTAATATGTTTTTGGAAGGGAGGGGGTAAAAATTTTTTTTTGTTTTAATTTTATGTGGGAGGGGGGGGGGGAAAATTTTTATTGTTTTTATGGCAGGGATGGGAAAGGGAATTTCTCGTTATTTTGGTGAGGGGGGGGCTTTTTTAAATTTTTTTTTTATGTTTAAGGGGGAAAGGGGGGGAAATTTTCTTTTCCTTTTATTTTGTGCGGGAAAGGGGGGGGTTTTCCTCTTTTAAAGTGGGCAAGGGGGGGATTCAAATTATTTTGGTTTTTTGTGCAAGGGGGGGGGGGTTTTAAATGTTAATTTTGGGGAAAGGGGGCCATTATTAATTGTTTGGTGCAAAAGGGGGAAAGGGGAGTATTTTTTTTTTTGTGGGAAAGGGGGGGTATTTTACGGGGGGGGTTTAGAAAGGGGGGCTATTATTTTCTGGGGTTTATGGGGCGGGTAAGGGGGGGCTATTTTTCCTTTTTTTTTGGGTTTAAAGGGAATTGGGGGGGGCTTTTATCTACTTTTTTTTTGTGAAAAGGGGGGGGGGTAATTTTTTCTTTTTTTTAAGTTTCGGGGAGCATTTTCTTCCCTTTTTGTGTGGGGGCCAATTTGATTATTAAAAACCCTTTTTCCCGGGGGGGGAAAAAAAATTTTAAAAAAAACCATTTTTAACCTTCTGGGGACCCCCAAAAACCCGCCAAAAATAATGATGGGGGGATTCCCCTAAACCCCGCAAATTTTTAAACCCGGTGGGGGAACCATAACCCTGTCCAAAATACCTAAGGGGGTAATTTACAACCTTTAATTTAATATTTCTGGGGGCCTTTAAAACCCCCCCTATAAACCCACAGGGGGGTTAACCATAACCTGCCCCTATACCGTTGGGGACCCAAAAACCCGCCCAAAATTTTCCTGCTGGGTTGGGGCCCTTTAAAAATGCCTTTGAACCGGGTGGGGGTGGAATTTTTAATACAACCTACCCCTAGAGTTGAAAGTAAATAACCACCCCAACGGGGGGCTTACAAATTTTTGGGGAACCTTTTTTAATCCCAGGGGGACAAAATAAATTTTTTCGGGGTGGTGAAAAAGCGTTTTGCCGGTTTGGGTTTAAAGGGCCCCAATTTAGTAAATTGGTTTAAGGGGTTTTGCAATTGACTCCGCGGAATTACAGTCCGGGTTTTGGTTTTTTGAAAAATTTTTTAAGGGGCCCCAAGGGCGATTTTTTTTTTAAGCCTTTTGGATTTTTCGGAAATTTGGGGGGCAATCCGGATGGGGTTTAAATCCCAAAGGGGGGTTTTAAATTTAGGTGATCATTGGGGCCTTAAAAACCTTTTTATTGTTTCCCCTTTTCTTTCCCTTTGGTTTTCCCCCGCTTTAAGGATTTGGGTTAGTTAAATTTGTCAGGTGGGGAAAAGGGGGGCATGGGTTTGATTTGGGGGGGGGGGTGTGGGTGGGGGGGGGGCTTTATTATTTTTGTATTTCATTGGGGGTTTTTTGGGTTGGTTGTTATTAATATTGTTGGTTTTAATGGGGTTAATTTTGGGGTTTTTAATGGGGGTTTTAATCGGGTTTAAAATTAAAAAATTTTGTGTTTGGGGGTCCACTGGGGGGTTCTGGGGCGAAGGTTGTGTTTGATAAAAAAGGGGGGGGGGGGGTTTTTTGTTATTTTTTATATGGCCCTTTAAAATTAAATTTTTTAAGGATGTTTTTTTTCTAGCACTTTGTTTTTTTTATATGGAAATCAGGTTTCTTTGGAAAAAGAAAATTTTGGGGCCCGTTACAAAAAGGGGGCCCCCTTTTGGTGCAATTAAAAAAAGGACAGAAAAATTATTTATAATAAATAAATAAATAAATTGTTGGTTGCTCTATTTTGATCTGGGCCCAATGCACAATTAACAGACAAAAAGGGCTTACGTATTAAAAATCATATACAGGTTTTTGGAAAAATTTTAAAAGACCCCCTGCACGTTTTCTTTAAAAAAAACCCCTTCCCACATGCTGACGGCCATTACATTCAGTTTCAGTTTTAATTCCCAAACCCCAAAATTTCCCCCAAATTTACTTAATGTGTTCTGATTTAGGTGTTTAAATGAACCAAATTTTTTTTTTTAATTTGGGAAAAAAAAAAAACCCTGCGGGGGGTTTACAAACCTCTTTTCAAAAGGGGAAAGTTTGGTTTGGGAAAAAAGTGCTAGGAAATAAAAAAGGGGAGTTTTTAATAAGGGAAAAAAAACTTTTAATGGGATAAAAGAAAGGCTTTCCCGGTTTTTTAAAAAAAATTTATTGTTTCTTTAAAAAAATATTAACTTTCTTTTTTTGCATTATTTGGCTGTGACTGCTCTGTTGCTTTTTTTTTTTTTATTTTGAAAATTTCTCACTTACTGCAAAAAAAAATACAATTTTTTTTTTCTTTGGGATTTCGGAAAACCCTCTTTCAGGAGTTTATTAATAAATTAAAAAATGTACATTTTTCTTCAAAAATTTCAGAGAAAAAACAGAAAAACTGAAAAAAATTTTTTCGTGGGGCTCTTAAAATTTTTTAGAGCGTAAATTTTTGACTTTTCCCCGGGCCCCAAAAAGGGCACAGTTAAAAAAGAAAAAAAACAAATTTCTAATTGGGGTTTAAAAAATGTAAAATTTTTTCTTTAAATTTTAAATGGGGCCCCGACTTTCTCAGATAAAATGGGGCCGTGTGTGATTTAAATAAGTTTTCCCGCTTTTTTTGAAAATTACCCCAAATGACTGATTGGAATGTAATATCAACTGTCTGCTCTTCTGATCGCAAACAGTGCAACTAATAGACAAGTAGTGACTGATGTGTAATTCATATAAATTATGGGTTCTTCCAGCTCTGTTAACAGAAAAAAACATACCAATGTGTAATTTACATAAATTTGGGGTTATTTAAATTAGAACGAGGTCCAGTTTTTAGTTCTTTCCTTTTTTTCTCCCTTCCCTCCTGACTCCTTCTTATTTCTTTTTCAAATAATTTCTTTTATGTTTTTTTTCCCACAGTTATTAAGAATCATTTTAAACTTTCTTTTTAGTACAAGTTGCGCTCACTGCTCTGTTTCTGATTGTCTGCTTCCTTCCTTCTTTCACTAGAAAGGCTTGTCCCCACGTCAAGGGTTTTTGGTCTGTTTTTCAGACAGTTTGCGGTTTTAGAAACGGTCTGAAAACCTGCAAGCACCGCTCCCCATAGACTTCAGTAGAAAAACCATTGAGCAGTCCCCACTGAACGGATTTTCGATTCGAAAAACTTAGAACATATTCATTCTTCTGCTCGGTTTCCAGACAGAAAATTAACATTGGAGTCAATGTAAACCGCTCAGAAAGTGAGTGAGAGGTTTTTGTTCAGGTTTTTGGCGCGGTTTTAGTTTTTTTTTTTTTTTTTTTAAAGTGAAGAATGATCCCACCTATAGTGGGTACGTTTTTGCAGGTCCTTTTGCACTTTTTTTTTATACAGGAAAGTCCTGCAAAGCACTTCAGTGTGAACGAGAGTCTATAAATCCTCTTTTTAGCCTAAACTGACCAGATTTTTATGCTGTTAACATGCACATGTACTTAAAGTGAAAGTGAAAAAGTTGGCCTTTGTGCATCATTGTTAAATTGTGAAGATAAAAAAAATAAAAAATCACATGGTTTCTTGCACCAATCAGGAATACTTTTGCACTCAGTACACTATTCAGCTTGAAAAACAGTCCAAAAACTGCTGAAAAAAATGGACAAAATCAGTGACAAAAACTGTTCAAAAAACCAAAACCATTTTTTGTGTCAAAAACAGTCCAAAAACTGGGTTGTAATGAACGGTTCTGCTGAAGTCCAAACCGAGCTGGTTTTGTCCTTTGGCATGTGAACGCACCCTAAGATAGCTGTCTGGCTTCTTTCTCCTCTGAATTTGCAGCACTGGCTTCTGCCGACCGCGACCACCGAAAGAACAAATTAGTAAAAAATCAAGAACCTTTTTGTAGAGCTTCATCCTGTACAGCTTCATTTATATTGGTTCAGCCTTCATATGTGGGATCAGGTTGACCGAGCTACCAGTGTCTGTGTGGTACCTATCAGCAATGACTAGTTATGTGCCCTGTGCAACCAGTCAGCTTGTACACACCCATGGTCTTGACATAAACCCTTTTTGCAGCTCACGGGCCCCAAAGGGGGAACAGGAGAAACCCCCGGTGGGGCCCTGAGCATGGTAGAACTGGAGTTTCTTATAAACACCAACACCCCTTTAGAAAAGGTGAGAAAAAAAAGGCAAGAAGCAGAGTATAAGAAGTCTGTACTGTGGTTGTAGGAAGTGCCCCCATCTCCCTTAGTGAGCCCCTCAAATCAAATACTACTGGTGGGCCCTAAGCACCCCCGTCCAACCTAAACCTCTGAAACCCTAAATTAGGTTTAAAAGGGGAATGGTCATCAAAAAGCTTATTGTTTAACTCCATTTTTATGTAAACACTTTTTTTTAAGAATTTTTTGGTTATTTTGTTTCAAATTTATCCATATCATTTCAAATTCTTTAAAAATTCTTAAGTCCTTTAGTTTCTTTTTGGGCCACAAAGCCAATAATAGTCTACACTTCCTGTTTTGTAGGAAAGTTTTCTCAGTAGCGCTCCAACAGCCAAAGAGGGTCAACTAAAAGGAGGCACCAGTGTGAATAGATAACACGGGATCCACCACAAGTTCCCCTTTCACCTCCCTACACTGATTTTTTCCCGGGTCACAGAGCAAAACAAGAAAACTCCCTATAGAAATAAATGGGATTGAGTCAGTCTTAAAGGGGATGTACGTTTCCTTTTTTTTGGCTGATTCCACTGTTTCCACTTCTAAACTTGAAATCGGGGCTTTCCCCCCTCCCAGGGGGGTGACTCACCCCCCCCCCTTCCTGTGATGCGGCTCCCAGACTCCCCCCCCCCCCCCTGGCCCCACAGTCACTTGTCTTTTCCCTATCACTTTTTTAAGAGTGTTACATCCACAGGCTGCTTTAAATCTAGACTGAGCAACTGAACTCTTCTCCTCTAAAAGCGGGAATCCCTTAAAAGGCACAGATCCGCTTCATGCAGGAGAGTTAGGCCCCGGGGAACAAAACGTTATTTTTTTCCTCATTGTAGAATCTGTTGCAGTTTTTCTGCTGGGTGTGGAGAGAGAAAATGCTACGCCCCTAACTCTGAGTCAGGCAGGGATCGACACAAAATTTTGCATTTCTGATTGTGTAAGCCCTTCAGTGTAATTCTGTTTCTTTTTGGGTTAAAAAAAATTTAGGTCCCTTTCTTGAGTGAGAGACACAGCTCTGTGAACCAAAAGGGGGGGGGGGGGGGGTGTACAAATGTAAATGACTCTCAGGTGAAATGCAAGGAGGAGGGAGGGTTTAGACCAGGACTGGAAACAGTGAAAAAAAAACACAAGTAAGGGGAAAATGTGAAACAAGACAGCTTTTCTAAAGACACCAATTGCAAGTTGCTTGTTTTCACTGTCCCTTATTCGAAACCATTTTAAAGAAAAATAAAAAACCCTTTAAGGCTCCTTGTGCATGAAGCAATTAAGCACCTCTGTGCTGTTAAAGCAGGCAAGCAAAAGGCCCAGTGGGCCAAAATGAAAAAATGCAAAACTTAAGAAATATTAAAAAATATTGAAAGTAATATGAAGAATTAAAAAAATAAATAAAAATTCTTAAAAAAATGTCTTTAACATAAAAACGGGACGTAAACAATGACTCATTTTTTGATGACACATTCCCTTTAAATCACTGAACCACTATGGCCCCTATTTATGATGACTGTTGTAGTATACAAATGCTGTAACAGCTAAGAAAAATCATACTGGCAGCTATTAGCTATTTTTTACCTTTTCTGTTATGTTTCCTAGTAGTCAAAATCTTGCTCCTTCTACGTTTTAAAGCTTAAAATGAGAAGTCCAGAAGGTGAAAAGCTTAGGACAATGTATCACACCAGAAATTTAAAGTAATATGTTGGCAAGCCTGCTCCGCTAAACCCGAACCTCTCGGAAATTTGGAGAGCAATTTCTTCAAATGTACATGAAGGAACACCCAGAAAGCTGCAGCGTTCTGCAGATACATGAAATTGGACAGAAAGGGATTTTCATTTCACAAATATTTTCACATGGCAGCGAGCAGGAGGTTGGAGCGTAGAGCTGTAATTTGTGTTTTGCAAAACAATTTTTAACTCAATCAATGAAAATGTGAGTTTGATTTTCAAGCCCTGTATAATGAAAACATAAAAGATCTATGTAGTGAAGAGGAAAGATGTATGAAAAATGATGCATGATCATAGTGCCCCGGAGACACCCTTGAACAGAATATTCTTGCTTTAAATCGACCAAAATTCTATCCTGATTAAGTTTTTTAGTACATTTTTTTATGGAAAATGTATTTTGTTTTTTGTGATATAAAGCACCATATCCCCTGCTTAAAGGGATCCCGTCACATTAAATACTGTGCTATGACTAAGAACATCCTAGTTTGAAACGCGTAAGTGCTTTTCCTTTTGTCTGTTGTCTTTCTTTTGTTGCCCATGGCAAGTTGTGTTGGAAACTATTTGGTATAACAAGTCATTTATTAACTTAAATCTTTGCTCAATCTGAACTTAAAGGGGTTGTCGCGTTACAAGGATTGTTTTTTATGTTAAAGATCTTGCAAAAACAAGTCACTTTTGCAATGTGGGTCCAATAACAGTAAGCTACCTATTCTGAGATATCTCCTCTTGTATGGGCTGCATCAGCTCCTCAGGTCACTATAGCTACAGACCTGTTTGATCTCTCCTGATAGGCTGCCAGCACTGGTTGCTATAGCTACAGACCTGATCAATCTCTCCTGATAGGCTGCCAGCACTGGTTGCTATACCTACAGACCTGTTTGATCTCTCCTGATAGGCTGCCAGCACTGGTTGCTATAGCTACAGACCTGGCTTCTACTGCAGCCTAGTAGAAACCAGTAAACACGCCCCTGAATTCAAAATGAAACCAAGAAAACAGGACTGAGGTGAGGTGAATCAATGACCTTTAAGAGTCCAGTGGGAGGAAAGCTGCCAGTCACTGACTAGGACCGCCCCCTGGACTACTAAGCATAAAATTAACCAAGATTGAAATGAAAAATATTTAGGTTATACGAAATCTTTTCACACAAAACTATATATCAACCGGTTCTGCTTCCTCTCCTCTAATATTCTCTCCATATAATAGGTGATCGGTTCTCTTTAACATTTTGGCTTCCTGCAGCCTTGGCAGGGGCAGCTTGGGAGGTCCTCCTCAGCAGATTTTATAATTTATCTTTTTTAGTAACTTGTCAATTCAGTGATCATGAAATCAAGCTGTTTTATGGTAACTGGAAACTCAGGAGGTTAAGAAGTGACTGAGAGATGGCATGTGGCTTTACTAATCTTCTCCACAATGAGGAAAATTCTGTTAGGTTCCAGGGTTGAAGATCATTGATAACTAAATAAGGAATGGTGTAAATTATATAATCATATTATGGGAACAATGTGATGGCAATTGTGCGGGCGAGGGGGATATAGGGCGACATGTATGAACGTTGGCGCCTAGAGGTCAGTACTAAATCGCTTTAAGGCAGTGTTGGATGCGCCAGAATGTATCAACCTGTTCTTCTGCAGGTCATACAACAGGGCAGGTAGACCCCAATCCCCAAAAGTCTGGCTCGCCACCCCCCCTTTCCCTGGGTCTGTTCTTCTGCAGGTCTTTCATACAGGGCGTGTAGACCCAAATTTACCAAAAGTCTGGTCGGGCACCCCTTTTACCCTGGTCGGGCTTTTCCCTTTCTGCGGGTCATCCCAAAAGGGGGGCAGTGTAGAGGAATTTTACCACAAGTCTGGCTAAGGCCCCCAAACCTTTTACCCTATCGGGTGTTTCCTTTTTTTTTGCAGCTCTTTCCATACGGGGCAGTGTAGTGCCAAATACCCAATTCGGCCTCGGCACCTTTTTTTTAACCCCGGTCTGGCTGTTTTCTCAGGTCATCCCATCCCAAGGGCAGGGTAGAGCCAATACCCCCAAGTCTGGCTCAGGCCCACCTTTACCCTTTTGGGTTTGTTCTTCTGCAGGTAAATTCTACAGGGCAGTTTGGGAGCCAATCCCAAACAAGTCTCTCTCGGCACCCCTTTACCCTGGTCTGACTGTTCTTCTGAAAGGTCATACATACAGGTGCGTTAGGCCAATACCAAAAAGTCTGGCTCGGGCCCACCCCCTTTTCCCCTGGTCTGGCTGTTCTTCTGCAGGTCATACTTTCAGGGCAGTTTTGAGCCAATACCAAAGTCTGGCTCGGGCCCCCCCAAACCACCTTTACCCGGGTTTTGTTTTCCCGCAGGTCATCCCATAAAAGGCAGTTTTAGACCCAATACTACAAGTCGGGGCTCAGGAAACCCCCTTTTCCCGGGTCTGCATGTTCTTCTGCGGGTTTCAAAACATACGGGGGCAGTGTAGAGCCAAATTTACCAAAAGGGTTGGCTCAGGCCCCAAACCTTTTCCCCTGGTTTTTTTTCTTCTGCGGCATTTATACGGGGTGAGGCCAAAAACCACAATTCTGGCCCAGGCACCCCCCTTTACTCGGGTCTGGTTGTTCTTCTGCAGGTCATACATACAGGGCAGTTTTGGAGCCAAAAACCAAAGTCTGGCCCAGGCACCACCTTTACCCGGGTTCTGGCTTTTTCTTCTGCAGGTCATACATACGGGGCATGTAGACCCAAAATACCACAATTCGGGCCCCGGGCCCCAAACCTTTACCCTGGCCCCTTGTTCTTCTGCAGGTCTTGAATGCAGGTGCAGTGTAGAGCCAATACCACAAGTCGGGCCCTCAGGCCCCCTTTTCCCCCCCCGGGTCTGGCTGTTCTTCTGCAGGTCATACAAAAGGGCATGTAGACCCAATCCCCACAAGCCCTGGCTTGGGCACCCCCTTTTACCCTGGTCTGTTCTTCTGCAGGTCATACATACGGGGAAAGTGTGACCCAACGCCACAAGTCTGGTTTCAGGCAAAAACCTTTTACCCGGTCTGCATGTTCTTCTGCAGGTCAACATCCCGGGACAGTGTAGACCAATACCAAATTCTGGCTCAGGCACCCCCTTTTCCCCTTTGTCTGGCTGTTTTCGAGGCCCTTTTCATACAGGGCAGTGTAGACCCCCCAATACCACAAGTCGGGCTCAGGCCCACCTTTCCCGGGGTCGGGGTGTTCTTCTGCAGGTCATACAAAGGGGGCAGTGTAGAGCCAATACCACAAGTCTGGCTCGGGCCCCACCCCCTTTTACCCTGGTCTGGCTGTTTTTCTGCAGGTTATACATACGGGGCAGTGTAGAGCCAATACCATAAGTCTGGCCTCGGGCACCCCCTTTACACGGGGTCGGGGCTTTTAAATGCACCTAGTTTGGCGTCAAAGAACTTTAAAATGGGGTTTACTTCTAAAATGTGGTGCGCCCAGGGCCGGGACAAAGGCATTTTGGTGCCCTAGGGAGTCCACCCAAATTTGGCGCCCCCCCCCTCGCCCCCAAAAAATCCCCCCCCCCCCAATTCCCTAAACCCCTTTGCCAGGTCTGCCCCCCCCCCCCAAATTTTCTCCCGAAAAACACATAGCTCCCGCCATTCCTCAGCAGTCCTGCACAATGGAAATAAGCCCTGACAAATTTGTTTTTCAAATCGCCCCCCCCCCCGTAAGACAGTGTAATACCCCCAAAAACAGTCACTAAAAAATACCCATACATGGAGCAAATTACCAGACGAATGATTGTTTTTTTAAAAAAAAATCCTACAAAAACCCGGGCCCAAAACTATTACTACCTAAGGGGTCAAATAATCCTGCCAGACCCTGACCCAAAAAAAAACCCCCCCCATGTGACTTTCAGCTGTACACCCGGCTCTGTTACATATACCACCGCCATACAGTGAAACCCGGGTAGTTTGGGAGTTACTTGTTGGGATGTAGACGCCTTTTTTAGGGTTTTTAAGTGATTAAAACCCGCAAATTTTCATTTTGTGGGCTCACGGGGACGTCTTTTTGATCAGCGTTTGTTTTACTTTCCCTTTTCTTCCCATCGGTTTTACACCCTTTATGCTGATTGCCCGGCCAATACTGTCCCCAGATTTTGGACACAAAAAATTTTAAAAATCCCCACTTTCCGCAACCTTTTTATAGGTTTTATAATCCCTCGTTAGGGCAGGGGATATTGATATAGGGTCACTCTAGGCAGGTATATAGACTTTGGCGGGGGGGGGTCGCCCAGGCGTTTTATTCGGGGCTTCCCGGGCCCCCAATTTAAAAAAAACCCCGTGCCCCCAGTTCCCGGGCTCCCGGCCTCTGCCCTGGGCCCGGAGCACCCCCCTGGCCCTTAAAACTGCCAAAGGGGCGTCCGCTGGACGCCATGCAAATGCGGGCTTCTTTCGGGGCAGGAACGAGCGCTCCCCGCCCCCCCAGCAGTGGGCGGGGCCCCCCTCCCCGGAGGATCGCTGGATTCCAAAGGGGGGTGCGGGCCGAAAGGGGGGGCCGCCGGGGCTCACAGCGCTTGGGGGGGCCCCGCGGCCCCGTGCGCCTCAGCCGGGGGGGCGCGATGACGTGATGTCATCGCGACGCTGCCTCTCCTCGGGCGCACAGGCCCCCGTCATTTGGCCGTGCGCCCCGGGAGCTGGCGGAGGGGGCGCCCCGGCTGAAAAAGGACAGAAGGGAGGGGCGCGCCCGGGGAATTTTGGGGAAGTATTAATGTTGTTGTTTTTTAATTTCCCGCCTGTGGCCCCCTATATTTGCCTGCTGTGGCCCCCTACCAAATGTCTTGGCCCCCCTTTCCCGCCTTGGCCCCCATTTCCACCCGTCCGGGGGCCCCCAAAATACCTGCCTGTGCCCTATAATGCCTGCCTGTGGCCCCCATATACTGCCCGTGGCCCCCCTTTCCCCGTCTTGGGCCCCCATAATGCCTGCCTGGGCCCTTTTTTTCCCTCCCTTTTGGCCCCCATATCCCCGCCGGGGGCCCCCTTTTCGCCCGCCCGTGGCCCCTATATACCTGACTGGGGGCCCCTTATTCTGCCTGTGGCCCCCTTTTCTGCCCCAGTGCCCCCATATACTTTTCCTCAGTGCCCCTAATTTCCCTTTTTGTGGCCCCTTATACTGCCCCGTGGCCCCAAAATTTCTGCCCCCAGTGCCCTATATACTGCCTTTGGGGCCCCATATACCTGCCTGGTTTGGCCCCCATATTTGCCTCAGTGCCCCCTTTTTTAGGGCCCGTTTCCCCTATTTATGCCCCCGTGCCCCTTTATTTGCAGGGGCCCCCCCTTTTTACTGCCCCCGTGCCCCTAATATACTGTTTTGGCCCCCCCTTTTATTGCCGTGGCCCCCCTTACCTGCTGTGGCCCCATATTTTTTGTGTGGCCAATTTAATGTTCAGTGCCCTATATACCTAACGAGGGGATGCTTTTTCCATAAATTTAAAGGGGTTTGCTGGAAAAAGTGAGGAAAATTTTTTTAAAAGGGGGTATTTGTGTTTCCCAAAACCTCAGGGGCAAGTATTTGGGCCCGGGGGGCAATCAGCAGAAGGGGTGAACCGGGGGGGTGGGAGAAGAAAAGGGAAAGTGAAAAAACGTGATCGAAAAGACGTACTGCGGGGAGTTAATAAATGTTAAAAGCAGTTTTAATTTACTTTTTAGGGCTGCCAAGGTCTACTTTCAAATAGTTTAAAATACCCTATTGGGGCACTGTATGGCGTGTTATTTGTCCCTTTAGAGCCTGTGGAAAAAAGCTGTTTTTTTTCCTTTTGGGGGGGGGGCAGTTTTTGGGGACTTTAAATTTTTTAGTTTTGGGGTTTTTGGTTTTTTAGGGGGGGTTTTTGTAACAATCACTTTTTTGGGTTTTTTTTGCATCCATGTATCAGTGTATGTTTTTTGGGGACTGTTTAGGGGGATTGTTTTTAAAGAAGGTGAGAAGTTCTGAAAAAGTAAATTTGTCATTGGTGATTTTTACTGTTCAGTGAATTTCTGAGGAGATGGGGGGATCTGTGTGGAATTTTGCAGAAAAAATTTGTGACGGAAAACAAGGGTTTTTTTTCTTTTAAAAAAACATCCGCAGTTCAAATGAGGGGTGAAAAAATGTGTGTGAAAAAAAAAACCCCAAAAAAACCTCCCAAAATTAAAAAAAGGGCCCCGGGCCCGGGGGGTTTTTTTTTTTTAGGGCCCTGCAACGCCCCTTTGGCATAGGGTTTACTCTCAGGCAGGTTTTATTGCCCATAGGGGCTTAGGGGAGGGATTTGGGGCACACAGGCGGTTTTTGGTTTTGGGGCTCGGATGGTTTTTGCTAGGGGGGTACAGGGAGGCTTTATAGGGCCTACAGGCAGGCATATGGGGCCACAGGCAGGCCCTTTTAAAAGGGGACACAGGGAGGGGGGTATAGGGGTACAGGCAGGGCCCTTGGGGGGCCCAGGCAGGCATTTGGGGGGGCACAGGCAGGCTTATGGGGGCCCCCGGGGAGGCTTTGGGGCCACAGGAAAGGGTTATAGGGCTACAGGCGGGGGTATGGGGGCCCCCAGGAAGTTTTTTAAGGGGCCCAAAAAGGGAAAGGGTTTTAGGGCCAAAAGGTGGCTTATTGGGGCTACGTAGGCTTATAGGGGCCAAAAGGCAGGGATAGGGGCCAAAGGCAGGCTTTTTAGGGCCCCGGCGGCTTTTTTTTTTTTAGGGGTTCAGGGGAGGCGGGGATGGGGGGCCCCAGGGGGCTTATAGGGGCCCAACCCGGCCGGCTTTTAGGGCCCAGGCAGGCTTTTTGGGCCCAGGCAGGCGGTTTTTTGGGGGCCACAGGCAGGGGGTAAAGGGGGGACAAAGGGAGGCTTAAGGGGGTTCAGGCAGGCTTTTAGGGCCACGGAGGCATAAAGGGGGCCCCAGGGGAGGCTTATAGGGGGTTTTGGGAGGCCCTTTTTTGGGGGGGCCCGGCAGGCTTTTTTGGGGCCAAAGGGGGAGGCATATGGGGGGCCAAGGCAGGGGTTTTTGGGGCCAAAAGGCAGGTTTTTTTAGGGGTTCTGGGGGCCCTTTTTGGGTACAGGCAGGTGTAGGGGCCCCAGGGTTTTATGGGGCCCAAAGGCAGTTTTTATAGGGGCCCCCAGGCAGGCTTATTGGGCCACAGGCAGGCATATTTGGGGGGCCCCAAAGGGAGGCTTTTAGGGGCTTTCAGGCAGGCATTTTAGGGGCTACAGGAAGGGGTTATAGGGGGGTACAGGGAGGCATATTTGGGGCGACAGGGAGGCTTATAGGGGCTACAGGCAGGCATATAGGGGGGTAAGGCAGGCTTAAGGGGGTACAGGCAGTCATATAGGGGCTAAGGCAGGCTTATAGGGGCCCAGGCAGGCAGGGCCAAGGAAAGGGATTTAGGGGGGTACAGGGGAGGCTTTGGGGCTACAGGCAGGCTTTTAGGGGCTCAGGGGGCTTTATTTGGGTTTTACAGGGAGGATATGGGGGGCCCCAGGCGGGGAATTTTTGGGGGGGCAAGGGAGGCCCCTTTTGGGGGCCACGGAGGATTAGGGGGGGCCACAGGCGGGTTTTTGGGGGGGGGCAGGCTGGTTATTTGGGCTACAGGGGGTATGGGCCCCCAGGGAAGTTTATAGGGGCCCCAGGCAGGCTTATAAGGGGCCCCAAAGGGAGGGGTTATAGGGGCTACAGGGGGGCTTTTTAGGGCCACAGGCAGGCTATGGGGGCCCCAGGCGGGGATATGGGGCCCCAAGGGGGGGCTTATAGGGGTTTAAAGGGGGGCGTATGGGGGGCCCAGGGAGGCTTATAGGGGGTACAGGCAGCTTATAGGGCCAAGGGGGGCTTTAGGGCCCAAAAGGGAGACGTATGGGGGCCAAAAAGGCGGGTGTAGGGGCACCCCAACATGCCCCTTTTAAGGGGGTACAAGGAGGTTTTAGGGCCACAAAGGGAGGGGATTTGGGGCCCCCACAGGGCAGGCTTATAGGGGTACAGGCCCGGTTTTTGGGGGCCAAAAGGGAGGCTTTTTGGGGCCCCAATGGAGGCTTTTTGGGGGGCCCCGGGGAAGGCTTATAGGGGCCACAGGCTGGGTTATAGGGGGCCAAGGGGAGGCTTACTGGGGGTACAGGCAGGTGTTGGGGGGGGGGGACAGGCAGTTATATTGGGGCCACAGGCAGGCTTATAGGGTTTCCCGGCAGGATATGGGGGGGCCCCAGGCGGATATAGGGGCTAAAAGGGCGGATAAAAGGGGTACGGCAGGCTTTTAGGGGGTACAGGCAGGGAAAATTTGGGGGTCAGGCAGGGGATTAAAGGGGCTACAGGCAGGGATTTAGGGGCTACAGGCAGTCATATTGGGGCTACAGGCAGGTTTTGGGGCCGGCAGGGTATAGGGGCTTAAAAGGGGGTTATTGGGGGGCCCCAAGTAGGCTTTTAGGGTCCACAGGCCCCGGGGGGATGGGGGCCCCGGCAGGGTTTTGGGGTCCAAAAGGGGAGGGCCTATGGGGGGCCAAGGAGGCATATGGGGGGCCCCAGGGAGGTTATGGGGTTAAAAAAAAGGGGAGGCATATAGGGGGGTACAGGCAGGCTTATAGGGGCTACAGGGAGGCTTATAGGGGGCCCCAAAAGGGGGGCATATGGGGGGCCCCAGGCGGGCTTATAGGGGGCCCCGGAGGGGATTGGGCTACAGGCGGGGTTATTGGGGGTACAGGGAGGCTTATGGGGGGCCCCAGGCGGGGTTATAGGGGCCCGGCAGGTAAAAACAACAAAATTCATTTCTTACCCCGCCCGCCCGGGCGCGCGTCCTCTTCGAGCCCCGCCTCCAGCGCCGGAAGCTCCTCCGGTGCTCCTCGGGCGCCCAGCCTGTGCCGCTATGCGGCCCCAGGAGAGGCAGCGTCGCGGTGAAATCACTTCATCGCGGGCGCTGCCAAACTGAGCGCCGGGCCCGGGGCCGCGGGGGGTCCTCAAACGATGAGGGCCCGGCGGCCCCGCTCCCCTGGGTCCCCAGAAGCGGTCACAGAGGGCCGCCGGCGCTTCGGCCCCAGGGGGGGGAAAACGGGGGCCCGGAGCCCGGAAAAGGGGGCGGGGCCGGGGGGGGAATCCTGGCCCTTAGGGAAAGGGGGGGTAGGGCCCCCGGGGGGTCGCCTACCTTGGCCTACCCGTCGTCCCGGCCCTGGGTGCGACGCCCCCAGAACGCCCCTAATCTTTGGCGCACTAAAAAGTCCTTTTTTTTTGTGTGTGTGTCATATCAAGTTTTTGGAATATTTGTGTATTAGCACATGTGAATTTTGTTGTTCATAGTTGGTAAGTTGGTTTGTGTCTTTTGGGGTGCCCCCTCCTTTATTTTTTGAGTCTCACCTCATTAGTTTGCTGGGGCTTTTAAAGGGGATGTTAGCTTCTCAGTTCGGCTTTTTTTTGAAGCTTGATTTTTCATTTCCCGGAAATAAAGGGGGCGTTTCTTTCCCTCCCAGGGGGTGTTTCTTAATTTAAAGGGATAACATCATCCCCCCCTTCACTGTTCATATTGCCCCCCGGGGCAGTATGTTTCCCCCCTCTCTGATCACATGCACTGTGTCATTTTCCCCTCCCTATGCGGTTTATTTTGTAAGAGTTGTTGTGTCATACCAAAAATCATGCATTCAGTCTGCAGCTTTTATGAACTCAGAGCACTGATCTTTTTTCGTCTCACAGCTGGAGGTTTGTTTCAGTTGAAAACCGGGTTTTATGAACTATCCAAAAGCACAGACCAAACCCTTTTTTGTTTACATGCAGGAGGGATTTGGCCCCAGGCACAAAATTTTGCTGTTTTCTGATTGTAGGCAGCTCAGTGTTACTGTAGAGTTGGGTGTTCTGTCCCCCCTGAAAAAAGGGTTGGGGGCCACTTTTTTCTTTTGGGGAGGGGAGGGCCCCCGGTAAAGCCGCTCCCCTGGGAAAACGACCGGGGGGGGCCCGACAAAAATGTTTAAAATTTGTTGAGCCGTCACCCAAAAAAATGAAAGGGTGGGATTCGACCCCACCCTGGGGAACGTTTTCTACACAAAAAGAAGTTTGGCAAAAAAATGTGAAAACAAGGGCAGCTTTGTAAGACCTTTCCAAATTTCAAAGTTTTTTGTTTTCCCCTTTTCCCCTTATTCTGAAGACCATTTTTAAAGAATTGATACAAACCCCTTTAAAGGGTTTTTCTCTTTTTTTGGTTTGATCACGCCATGAATAAGGGGCTAAATTTGTCCGAAACGCTTGATTTTGACCAGCTATGGGGTCGGGCAGTCTAAATTTTTTTTTTCTTTACTCTAACTTTTTTTGTTAAAAAGGAATAAAATTTGGAAAAATTTTTTTCGTCTTTCCCCTACGGGTGGCAGGATTCATTTTCCCAAAATATTGGATTTTTGTGTCTACGGCCTAAAAAGGTTTGCGCCCGGGTTCTAAAGCACCCAAATTTTGGGGAATTGCGAAATTTTTTACCCTCCCATAGAAAAAAGGGAACTAAAAAAAAAAACTTTTTTTAAAGCCAGGAAGGGACAAAACCCCCAAAAATTTTTACGTCCCCCATAAAAAACAGTTGGATTTAAAAATCGGAAAAGGTCCCCTCTCATTTTTTCAAAAGGGGCCCCATTTACAAAAGCGAAATTTATCCCTCCCTACGGGTTTAGATCTTAAAATTTAGAATGTGCAAAAAAAAAAAGGGATATTTTTTTAAATTTTTTTTCAAAAATTTAAATTTTTTTGAAATCCTTCAAGCCTTTTTTAACCCTCATAAAAGTCAACATCATTGAGGGCACTAATTTATTTTTAGAGCATTTTTAACAAAAAGTTCCAAAATCACAAAGTTTTAAAAATGAAAAAGGGAGGGTTTCATTTTTCCTCTTTTTAAAAACCCTAAACATTTGGGTTAAATTGGAAAAATTTTCAATTTTGGGCTATGAGTCTTTTTGGGGGATATTATAAGATTTGGCCCTGTATAGACTGATTAAGCAAAAAGCTTAAACCAAACAAAAAACTAAATTAAAACCTGCAAATAGCCCCGCTTTTCGCCAGGCACTTCTCCCCTTTTCCCCGCGTGGTGGCGGCCCCCCGGGTTTTGGGGGGGTGGTTTGCACCCCCCCTTTTGGGGGGTATCCAGTGACCTCCCCTAGAGTGGATTTTGTTTAGGTGGTGTTTAAAGGTTTTTATGGTTTTAAATTCCCCCTATTTAAAGATGTTTTTTTTGCAGTCATCTCTGTATTGTAAAATTTTTTTAAACCCGTGTAGGGGGGATCCCCGGGGTCCCCAACGAAAAGAGGTTTTACCGGGGCCCGTTCAAAACTATCTCGAACCTCCTATATAAAAATGTCTATAAGAGAGAGGTCGGTTTGGGGGGGTCCAGGTTTCCCCGGGTGTTCCCCGGGGGTGTTCCCGAGGGCCCTAAGGGCCCTCCCCGCCCATTTTGGTTTTCTGTAGGAACCATGTGGTAGGTGGGTGGGATCGGGAAAAAGGCCGGTTTTCGGGGGGTGATGAGAGGGTTTTTTGTTAAAATGGGGGCCCCAAACGGAAAAAATTTTTCCTTCCCTTTTTTCTTTTTGTTTCGCGGCTTTCCCCCCAATTAAAATTTCAAAAAACTGGTAATACCTTCTCCCGGTTTTGTTTTTTGTCGGGCCCTCAGGTTTTTGGGGCCTTTTAGGGAATGGCTTTTTTTAGGCCACTGCTGCTTTAAAAAATAGAGCAAATGTTAAACTCCTGCCGCTGATGGGCCCCCTCCCTTACATGCCCCAAAAAAAGGGCCCAAAGGAAGCCGAGGGGAAAAAAAACCGGTAATCCCATTTGTTTGCTGGGGTTTAAAATATTCTGCCAGTCGTTTGAACCCCCGGGCCCCCCAAAGGCAGGTATAGTTTGCTTTTGGGAGGCCATTGAAGCACGATCCGATTTGTAGTTTCCCCACCTGAAAACTTATGGGGTAAGTAGATTCTGTGAAATTTTTTTAAGCGCATTCTATGTTCGGGCCGAGGGGGGATATTTATGAGCCATGAGTGGTATTTTAAGATGAGTGTGGGTGCAGTGCTGAGTCCTTTTCCGCCCTTTTTTTTTTAGTTGTGTGCAAACCGGGATGGGTCCCCGTATTCTGAAAAATTTTTTATATGTGGTGGATAGTAGTCCCCTTTCTGGAGGTGGTTCTAGGACATCCCCAATGTGGGGTCCCAGTCCCTGGTTGTCATTGAACCCCAAATATTTCCCCGCAACAGTAGCTAAATGTAATGGAAAAAGGGGATATTATTCTGGGAATATGTTTCGAAGTTCTGATAGCTATAAGGAGTTGGGTTGCTGGGTTTACCTGTTCCAATTCAAAGTTTCCCGCCTGTGTTATTTGTTTGAAAAACCCGTGTGGTAAAATCCTTATATTTTGTTCTTTTCCTTCTTTAAAGGGGTTGGGCTACTACATTGATTCTTCTTACCTCGTCCTGTTTTCTTGGTTTCCTTGATCCAGGGGCGTGTTTACTGGCTTCCGTAGGGGCAGTAGAAGCCCCGGCTGTAGCAAAGCAAACCCGTGTGGGAGCCATCAGGATAGATAGAACATCGTAGCTATGCGACCCCGGAGCGATGCAGCCCATAAAGAGGGGATATTAGGTAGGGAGGACACTGTTAAAGGGGGCACATATTTTCAAAGTGACTGTTTTTGCAAAATCTTCAAAATAAAAAGCAGCAATCCTTGTAGTGGACAACCCCTTAAATGTGTGTTTTCTCCCTCCGTTTGCTCGTGAATGGGCTTTAATATGGGGATGAAAAGGCCTGTGGCGTGCTCCATCTGGTGGTGATGTTGGATGATTTACCGGGGTAATCCATAAATGGATGAGTGATGCAAATAGCCCCAGAGGTGGGGCCCCCTTTTTGGGGTAAACCCCCACTTTACCCAAGGGCCAAATATAGAGATAGGGAAAAAGATGGTGGTTGGCTTTTTTTTTTTTTCCCCTGCAGACTGTGTACCATTATTGCACGGTAATTGGGCCTTTATCAGTTTGATCTGTGGGGGCAGTATAACTCATCAGTGGTGTATATTAATTTTTTTTAAGCTTGTAAAGGTATATTTTTACAGGTAGGGTTTTTCTTTAATTTGCAGTGCTTTGTTAGGATCCGGGGGTCAATTTTTTTTTTTTTTTCGTGATTTTTGTCATGAGTGCACAAAGAAGGGGCGATGTGAAAAGGGGAGGTAACCTTAAAAAACCATTAAAAAAGTTTAGTTAGCATTAGGGGTTTTGAAAAAGGGATAGGTTAAAAAAAAATTTCGGTTCAGGAAACCCCAAACCCCAAAAATTTTTTTGTAAGTTGGGGTTTACCTGTCAAAAATTTTTATGGGAAATTTTTCAAAATTCCGCGCGCAGCCCCCGGTCCCGGGGCCTTGCTGGCCCCGGGGCGCGCTCCCGCCCCCAGGGTATTCCGCGCCGGTTCTCTGGATTAAAGGCTAAAGGATCCCTTTTTTAAAGGGTCACTTCCTTCAGCCCTGCTGGATCCTTTGTTGCCCCTAGTCATGCTAGAATTTTCCTGTGGTCCTTTGTCCGGTGTCTCGCCCCTTGTGCACCTTTCCTTTTTGTCTCCTGCCTGTCTCCGACAAAACACCTTGCCATTTCCGGGTGTCTCTCCGCACCCGGGGGCTGTCATCAAAACAACCCAGTCGGGGTTGACAATGGGGGAGTCCCCCCCGCAGAAAGTCCATCCCGCTTTGCGGGGGGCTCGGGTGAAAACCCGGGTTTCACTTTAACTCCGTCCCGGCGTGCTTACACCATCGGTCGCGGTGGTTCAGTGGATCCACACCAAGGCCATTAAACAAAAATTTTCTACCTTGTTTTTTTTTTAATAAATAAAAAATATAAACGAAATTTTTTTTTTTATCTGTTTTTTTTCTTTACATCATTACACGGGAAAAATTTGCCGAATTTTCGTTTTGAACGTGGTAGAAGTTTTGGGATTTCTTTCAGCGTAAACCTTTTCGTTTTTCAGAAAACAACCATTTATTTTTTTTGGGGAATTTGTGAGCATGCCGTATGAGATTTTTGGGCATGTTTTATGACCTGGCGGGGAAAGGTAGTTTTGTATATGTATATGTATAATACTGCCCTTACATAAAAGAGAGGGCAAATGAACAGGTAAACCGCTTTGGGTGCCGTGTTACATTTTTACCCTCCATATTTTTCTTTTTGGCCTTGCTCTATGAAAGGTCAGGTTTTTTTAAATATATACATAATCATTAGTTTTATGGATTTTTAAGGTTGGTCTTTTAATTGAGGGGCTTTATATAGATTTAATATTTTGCGATTGGGCAAATTTTTTTTTTTTGTAAAATTGTGATTGGAGTGGGACCTTGTGTACACGAATTTTTGCGTATCTTCCCATTATTTTAGGTTTTTTTATATTTACACTGTTCTTTATGTTTAACCCCTTAAAGATGCTCCCCGTTTTTGAGTCGGGATTTCAGGTCGTTCGCTTTTGACCTGCTGCAGACATAAAAGGTTTGGGCTCCGGCGCCGCAGCAGCGCGGGGAATGTGGCTGTACTACACAGCCCCCGATCCCGGGGCAGCTCCTGCAAGCACCCAGGAGTGGGGGGCCTCCTTTTTATTTCGCTCGGTTGCTGAAAACTGTGGGAATCAAAGGTTTCCCCCGCTCTGTCGGGTGATCGGAACCCCCGGTGCCCACAAAGCCCGGGGAAAGGCTGCACAGTCGCCCTGGGGACCTTAGTAGCCCCCGGGCTGTTGTATAACAAGGGCCAGATCAGGACAGACGTGTTAATGCCCCGACGCTGCCTGTGTCCGACTGCACAGATTTAATGTATTAGTAAAATAAAGGAAAAAATGTTTATAAAATTTCCAAGTGTTAAAAAAAAAAAAAAAAAATAAAAAAAATTTTCCCCCAAAGGGATTTAAGAAAAAAAAAAAAAAATAAAAAAAATAAAAAAATGGTAAAAAAAATTAAAAAATAAAATTTAAAAAAAAAAAAAATATTTAATAAAAAAAAAATTGTGCATACTTTTCACAAAAAAAAACCCTACAAAAATATTTTGGTATCCACCCGACCGGGAACTAAACCTGGGAAAAATTTTAAACTAGCAAGTTATTAAGGGAAATGTGGAAAAGGGTGTAAAAAATTTTCGTTAAAAAAAAAAAAAAAATTTTTTGCAAATTTTTTAAAAAGTGAATTTAAACTATTAACCCCAAAAAAGTACAAACTTGTTTTTCGAAAAAAAACATCTTTCAATGTGGGCATTGAAAAAAAAAAAAAAGTTACAAATTTTTTAAACGCAAAGGGGGGCAAAAAAAAAAAAAAAAAGGTTCTGGTTTATTAAAAGGGGTTTTCCCACTACCCAAACTTTCAGCCTACTTCAATGGTTTTTTTTTGGAAACAAAGGATTTTTAAAAAGGAGGGAAACGGTGCTTCTTGTTTGCCTTTTCTCCTTCCCCCCCTTCCCCCCCCCCCCAGCACCAGGGAAACTCTCCTCCCCCCTACCCGGGTAATTCTATACGCAGGGGGAGGGGGGGGAGGGGGGTTTTTTGCCAGGGGAAAACCCCCTGTGGCCTGCCCGGATCGGTGCTCAAAATGCTGGATTTAGCTGCACTGTGCGGCGGCCGAGCTCTTGCTGCTCCTTTCCAAAAGGGGTCAGGGGACAGCAGGGGAAAAATGGGGGCTGGGTCTTTGAGTGGCTTGGAGCCAGGGTCTGTGAAGCTGTGTAAAAATAATAGCGAAAGAGGGGGGATTTTAAGTGTTTCCTATTTCCCCCTGCTGTAGCATAATATCTCCCCCTGACTCTCAAGCAAAACAAATTAAACCCTGTTAGCACAAAACACAGGGCAGTGGGGGAAAATGGTTCCCATAATTTTACTAATGTGCACAATACAGCAGGGGCAAGGAGGGATTATGGAACCCTTCCCCT